>JAOXYF010000018.1:26504411-26535985 GCA_028565775.1 Sternarchorhynchus goeldii
CTCTCTCTCTCTCTCTCTCTCTCTCTCTCTCTCTCTCTCTCTCTCTCTCTCTCTCTCTCTCTCTCTCTCTCTCTGGGACACACAGAGAGAGGGCAGTTCAGGAGATGCGAAGACAGGGCTTGTCCTTCACCTCACTGCGAAGCTCCTCCCCCCTCAGTGCCTCTCTCAGTCCCCGCCCGGCCTCCCCTGATCGTTCCGTTTTGCGTACACCAGAAAGCTCTACAGAAAAAACACCAGAGAAGTAAGTCTTTGTTTTGTATATGGCTTGATTTTATACAAATTAATGGACTCCATGCAAGTTAAACTGTGTTTACCCAGAAAGCTTAGACATCGTTTGCCAAGAATTTATGTGCACCAGCCTGCAGGCTGACCCAGTCTAAACGTCTTCATTCATCGCTTTCAGACACTTGGGTTCTGAGGAAACCACATAGCATAAATACCAGTAGTGCTTTGAAGAGACAACATCTTAAAAGTTGCCTGTTTGCTGCCAGTGTGGTGATGAAGGGTGAAGGTGGTGCACTGCTGTAACAGTCTTGCTTTATGATGGTGTGTAGCTCGCACTACAAGGTAAAAACCGCCATGTTTACATCGAAATTCTTTGCTAAATAAGTGAAATTCTCACTGAGGATAAACTTAGTTAAGATTGATACACATGCAGCTTCTATAAGAACACTTACTACAGGAAAAATACGTGAAAATCCAACACTTGAGAGGATTTAACTTTATTTGCTAACTTTAAACATGATGAAATGGCACTGTGCAGCTCATTAGCTTTACATGATAGCACTGGTTTATTAGTATCAAAAAGTTCAGTGGTTCACTAGTATCAGATAGTTCAGTGGTTCACTAGTATCAGATAGTTCAGTGGTTCACTAGTATCAGATAGTTCATTGCCCTGCATTTCCATGGCGAGATCCTAGAATAAATAAGCGAGACACTTTTGTTCATTGAGTGCATGTTGGCATTCATCCTGATTACTGAGTTCAGATAGCTGTCGGGTCCATTACTAATGTGTGTAATATCAAGTGCAGAGCCAAACACTCCATAGATAAGCATCACCAGTAGATCTGAAGAGCTCAGTGACTTTAAATTGTGGTGCCATCTTACGATTTGCCGCAAGTCAGTTCACGAAATTTCACCTCTGTTGGCTTTGCATGGGTCAAAAATGCTATTGTGAAGTTCCCGACTTACCCTGGAAACATCAGCACGAGACCTGTGTGTCGGGAGCTTCAGGAAACGGGTTTCCATGGCCACGCAAATGTACACTAACATTACGCACAAAACCAAGCGTTGGCTGGAATGGCATACAACACCAACAGTGGACTCTAGAGCAGTGGAAAGGTTCTCTGGAGTGATGAATCACGCTGTGCTGTGTGCCAGTCTGATGAATGCGTCTAGGTTTGGGCAATGCCAAGAGAAGGCTACCCACCAGAATGACCAGGGCTAGCGGTGAAGCTGGGAGAGAAGGGGTAGGATTCGTTGGGATTGTTTTTCAGGGGCAAAACCCCTTAGTGCCAGTGAATGGTAATGATGGCACTACACCATGCAAAGAAACTCCATACCATTATATGCTTTTCAGTCTGTGGAAGTGGGAAGAACCTTTCCTAGTGCAGCTTGAGGTCTGTAAAGACGTGTGTTGACTCCATACTGGTGCCTCTAGTTGTGGAATTGAATATCCCACGTTTTCGTAACCGTGACAATCAGCTGTTTATATGTCTTTCACACTTACTGGTGGTGACAAGTGATGTTTAATATTTAATAATATACTGCTGACAATAAGGTGCAGACCGCATAGAACTATAAATAAATGAAGCATATATATATTTATTCTCTGTTTTATTTCATCTTGCTCAAGCATTTTGTCCACTGTGCTTTGTTTCAGAAGTGTGAGTTTTAAGGACTAGAGATGATAGGAACCAGGAAGAATGTGAATGTGGATCTCCCTGTGGCTCCCTGTGAAAGCTTCTGATTGGCCATCCCTCTTTTCCTGAAAGTTACTCTGTTATATAAAAAATATCAAAGATCCCGAGTCCATCTTGGCCTAAATTCTGAGAGGACTCTGGAATAACAAAGTTAAATAAATGCATTCATGTGTTTTATTTATACTGGACAACAAACAATCAAACTCCTGTAAATGTTTTATTGACCTTGTTTGATTTTATTTGTCTTCCTTGTTTTGAAGGAAAATGCACTTTTTTTCATTAACTTACAGACAAATCTGATCATGGAATATTATTAATAAGTTTATAGTTTTCTACTATTATTGTGAAACTCGTGTTTGCATCAATGTGTAACATTTGTATTTAATTTGTTTCAAGTGACCTTTTTTAATTGCAGGGTTTTATATGAAATATTCCCTTTATGTGCTGAAGCTTAAACTGATGAACAGGCTGTGGCCACAGTACTCAGGGCTGTCTGTGTTACACAAAAAAACTACCGTTCTGAAAACATCGTGCATATTCCTGGTGTCCTGTGCCTGAACTGTGTAGTTGTTTACCTGATTTATTACATTATTTACTTGAATAAAGATTTATAATATCCTGTAGTAGTTTGTGAAAATTGCACGTTCTTTTTAAACACTGAAATAAACTTTCTGGTGGAGAGAGTCTTATTTTCATGCTAACACAGAATGGAAGAAGCTACTCGATCCATTTTTCAAATAACATTCCACCATCTTACCTACATTTGTGCTTGAAAGTTTGTTTTTCAAATGTACAATTCTGTTCCAAAACTAATTTAGTCCAGATCGCTGCAGAGGGAAACACGGCTGCTGGTCTCACCACCTCCGCTCCTTCCCAAGGCCGTGCTGAGCTGCTGTTTTCGTTTTGATGGAAGAGCTGCGTTCTTAATCTCTCTAAGGGATGTGCTATGCGGTGGATCCTCCAGGCCAGCCCTCCTTTCACATGAACTACGCTGCCCAGCTGGCCGGCGTCCGAGAGCCTTCGGTTTAAACCACTAACGTTTTTTTCTTTTTTTAACTTTGGAAAGAAATAATAAACAAAAGCCTTTTATAAATGACATTTACATAAATAATTCAGAATAATCACAATGGCCTGAATCTTGTTTGTTAATATAGTGTTAAATCAGGTTCGGAGGGTTTGTGTCCTGCACAATATATGGATGCGATACCATCACCTGTGTAGTTCCAGTTCTAACTAGTGGTTATGACTTAAATAGCTCTCACATACATTGCTCAGATGTTTTAATTAAATATATTCTGTACAACAGCTTGAAAAACCTAAAAAAAAAACCCCAAAACAAAAACACCCCTCCAAAATCCAATTACTACAATACTGTAACTTTCACACAATACATGAAAAAAGGGTTTACAGGCAACTTACAAAGGAAAAAAGTCCTTACTAGGTCAAGTCTCTGCTAGTGTCGACAGTACTCAGTGGTTATATTGGGCAGTGAATAGCTGAAGAGAGAAAAGTCCAAAATATACTTTGGTAGAAGTTCTCTAAGCAACTTCTGAGGCACACTGCATAGGTAATAATGCAGTGTTTCCTTGGTAACTGGCTTGTACCATGTCTGTCGCTCCGGAAACCGCACGTTCTGCGGCGCACCTACGCGCTCTAGCACATAAGCCGCATCGCTCTCCAGCCTTTCGTACGAGCCTATGAAATCAAACTCCACCGCGCACGGCTGACACAGGTTGTACACGGGCATCCAGTGCTCGTTCATATGCTCGGGGTCTTCGTCCAAAAGGTAACGTACGAACTCCGTGAACGTCACGTCATCCCCGGTGACTTTGGCCTTCTTGGCGTATCCCTTCCGGTATCTTCGCGCGATCTCCACACCGTACTTGCGCTGGTACGCCTCGATCTCTCCGAACTTGTTGCGGTAAGCGGAGAGCAGGCGGGCCATCGGCTCGCGCACGAACATGAACTTGAAATAGTGCCGCAGACGATAGCGGATCTCCTCCGGCGAGAGGTCGGCCAGGAAGACCAAGTCGGCGCGGTGGTCCATCTTCACCTTCACGTCGACGTTGGCCAGCGAGCCGCTGAGCACCTTCAGCACGCGTTTCCAGTTGGAGCACGCCACCTTGGGCACGTAGCAGTACAGGAAACGATGCTCGTCGTTCACCAGGACGTGCTGTAGTAGCGTCTTCCTCTGGAGCGGGCTGAGGGACCACACGCTGTGGGGCATGCTCTTCTGCCGGCACATCGCCCTGATCGTGCGGTTACGGATCTCCCGCAAAATCTGAGGGGAAAAGGAAGACAGTCAATAACATCAGTATCAACTATCAAAACTGATCTTGGATACCAGCTGAACAATTTGCAGACAATGTTTAGTTTTGTAGCAAAATCAGTGGTACACAAAGACTGTTGGTGTCAATATTAAATAATATACGCTGATCAGGAGCAGGAACATCAGCCCAGAATATGTGGTGCATTTCAGAACTGTTGTGTCCAGTTAAAATCCTCCTGCATCACAGCCAAACCAAGAAAGTGTACATGTACTCAGCTTATGCAGATGGTGCAGCTCAAATCTTGACCAAAAAAAAAAAACTCACTGAAACTCACTTTTACTGAAAGTCAGACTTTATGATGAAGGTTTTCCGGAGAAAGATCCACTACTGGAAAAAACCGGTGACATTCTAATCGTTATTCCTCAGTGTTTTCATTATGCTAAAGAGAGACTTCAAAGCTGACAGACACTGAGCTGCCAGAAGTCTGAGCTACAGAACACTCTAGTTTAGAGTCCCATGTACTTCGTTTGCCAAACTGCTGTTTTATTTAAGGTTGGCGTGAGCTCAAAAGAAGATTCTAGTGGAGTAATTGTAGTGTGCTGTAGTAGAAAACTGCAGTGAAGTACATACAGGACATTTTGGAAAGAGGACCTTCATCAGCTAAATTAACCATGTATTTCGGAAGTAGTCCAGACAGTCTTTTCAGCCATCGTTTGCTGTAGTCCTGCCCTGACTGCTTGCCTATTCCTTACTTGTGTTGGATCAGAATTAGTGCAGGTAAACTCATGTAATGTTTCATACTGGGCTATTCATCATACCGTCGTTGTGTTGCATATTATGGGAGCATTTTTCATACCTGAGAACAGTCTGGTGCTGCAGCAGAAGTCACACTACCAGATCTGGGTGCAAAATGTCTAATGGAAGAGAATCGTAGGCTGTTTGTAGCCACAGAGACTCTAAAACAGCTGCGGAGGATCACAACTCATTGCACATTCAAAGACTACAGATCTGAACTCACGACCAAAGAATTTGGAACCGTCATCTGCAACGGCTTAATCGTTAGGATAATTGCACAAAGTAGGTTTAAGGGTTCATCCAAGAAAACTGTGCATTAATGTTTTTCCTTCTTGTGCTGTTGACAAATATTTCTGTGGTCCTGATTCAAGGTGACTGAATAACAGACCAAAAACAGCATTAAACCCCCCCCCCCAAAAAAACAGGTATTTACACTGCGCACTCCTCTGCTAGGGCCATGTGACATCATCTAAGCAAACACACCAGACAGATGATACATGACTCTCAGTTAATTTAGAACCATTTTTAAAAGTTCTCCTTGCTCCAAGTGGTACTGGCAGTTCTCATGTGACGTATATCATTTTCCCTTCTTCTCCTAAACAGCACAATTCCGGTTCAGGGAGACGGGAGACCGGAGCCTGTTCCAGCAGCACAGGGAACCAACCCTGGACACGGGTTCCCTCACAGGGCATGTGGTGTTTACATTTTCCACTGGACGTTAAGCAAAGTCCTTCTTAGGCTCTGCAGAGAGCATCAGAGCTGTAGCTGCATTTCCTGTTCACTGATGTGATTGATGTTATTGTAGGATACCACGCATCTGCCAATCAAAACAAATCCTGGGCTTTCAAATGCTGCCACATGTCAGTGGGACAAACTGACTCACTAACCACACCATCCACCTCCCATAGCAAACGATGGGACAGAGTTTACGAAGAGAGGAGGAGCTCACAGGACACTCCAAGGACCCACGTGTAGACGAAGGTGACTAGGGTTTCCAAAACAAGACACCGTAGAAACAGACGAGCCTGGGAACAAAGAGGCCAGGGATGAGGAAGACGACCAACAGCATCTATTTACGTGGCATATCTGCCAAGTCCAAGAACAAAGACATCCTTGAGACTGTAGTGGTTCACCCCACACACAATATTAACAGCCAACAGTAAAACCTCCAGGAAGTCAGACACATCCTTTCACCGATGTGTCGATGAATAAAAGATGTACAAACGCTGAACCACACATACAACAGCACGTATGAGCTCCTACACACCAGCAGGAAACTCCACTAATTGCACAAAGATATTGATTTTAGGATTTCCTAAATTGTAAACTGTACATCAGTTTTTGTTTTTGTTTTAAATTCAGGGCAAGTATCGAGTTTGTTTCTTTAGGTCAAAGTTTCACAATCGCTCAAATGAAGAGGAGTTGCAGCTGCTATTTCCAGAGAATCCTGCAGCGCGCAGACGGAGGGTTTCTTAGTCGGAGGCATTATTTATCCTCGTGTACTCGTTTAGTGCAGGCACGAGCTGCCACCTGACTCAGAGTCTGCATCATCCTCCGTTTCTTTGCCACTTCCTTTTTAGATTAGCCGTTTTTTTTTTCTGTGAAAATGCTAAGTGGATGGATATGCAAGACCTCACTTAAATAGCTACAATAATCAATACAGTACCCAATACGTCTGACTGTTCAACCATGTAATACAGGACATCACTGTGCATTATGTAGAATGTTTAAAGACACATTTACCGTGCATTTTATTCTACAGCATTTTAAACTGGAATCAGAATCTGCATATTTCTCATGGTGGCGTAAAACGTTTGCATTGCAAAGTAATCTTCGAGAATCAATACGTTTGCCACAGATCATAAACATAATTTAAATTAACATGCTTTTGCAAGTAGAAAACACCCAACAAACAGCATGAAGTCCCAATCATAACGTTTTTTGCTTGCTTTTAATGCTGGGTACCAGTAGAACAGCGTAATCAGCGTACATCATTAAAATATATTAGGTTATAATCACCTACAGCTATTAGGCAAACAACATACACCTGAAAGATCTTAAAAGTGATTCTCCATCAACTTTGCAGTTGTTTACACACACATTCAAATCTCTCACAGATGGTTCAGGGATTCCGTGAAACGAAGAGCGCGTTAAAAGTTGGTTGAATTCCTGAGCTGCAGTAGGAGAGCTACCACACATAAAGAGGGATCTGACGAAGTCAGACCGACTGCTACGAATCGCAGACAGACGTAAACACATCCTAGGTTACGTCTTTAGACAATTACTGGCGAAGTTTCATAAAACAAGTTTCAAACGTCTAAGAAAAGGTGCGGGTACAATGTAGCGCGTCCGGTCCGTTCGCTTACTCGTGCGGCGCGTGAGGGAAGGTCGTATTACCTCGGATTCCACGTCCACACTAGGGGCACGATGCTCGCTCCCATAGTCCGGTTTCTTCCCGTTGGCTAGTGGTAGCGGAGTTTCCATGTTATTTAGCATTCCCTTCTCAATCATTAGCAGAAGGCCTCCGGATGCCACGATAACTGCAAACGTCAGCACCGAAGGGAGAACGGCGGAGTGTCGACGCGCAGTGGTTGTACTCACAGGCGGTCTAAAGTTCATCAGGGAACCGCTCATCGCCCCGCTAGCTCGCTTCGCTCCGTAGTCTTGTTTGCGAAGCGGCATGTTGTAGCTTTTGCTTGTACTCCGTCGTGAGAGCGTTGTGCTTCTTAATGGAAAGTAAAATTACCACATATCCATTCCGTATTTTCGTCCGAACAAGTTCTCACCACATATGGGGACAAAGTATTTGGCAATCATGCATGATGGGAAATGTAGTAAATGCGAACGGGGTGGAGTGGAGTGGCTTTTAGGAGGTGATGAAGTGACGTTGCTCTATTCCAAGAGCGGTAAACGCTTTTGCGTCCATTCACAAAGCGCTGTTTTTTTACTCGTATTTCATTGCCCCGTAAGTTCAACATGCCTGCTATTTCTTAACGCTCTTTAACAGAAAAATCAGAATCCAAATAGTACAGCAACCAATAACAAATGTAAAGGATTCACAAAACAAGTACATACGTAGCTTTTTATTTAGCATTTGGCTTTAGTTTATTATTACAAGTGCAAACGGCAGAAAAGTAAGATAAACATAAAGATGATATATGTGGGCGATTTAGCAAAAACAGTAAGTTTAGTCACTGTAGTGTGAAATGCACTACCAATGTACAAAATACAGTAGTTTCACCATGTTGAGAAAAACAAACAAACAAAAATCCCTTTTGCCATCATAAGGCTTCGCCAGAACCTCTGGCAGGTCCGAGTGATCCGTCGCGAGGCTGTCATATACGCACTGTGGCATGAACGAGTTTCATTATTCGTGTTTCTTTAACGATAATGCTGTGTGATCTCAGTTAGCAACAAAACATGTTGATGAATACACTTCAATGGTGAAATGAACGCTTCATTGATTAATTTAATTTAAACGCGCGCAGAGTAAGAGGCCCAGCATATCCTCGTATGATGACCACCTGCTTTCATCATTTCTTTTTCTCTCCGTCTCAAGAGTCTCGCGCACACTTCTATGTACGGCAGATCCATTTAGTCTCTTTTACCAGCTCTAGTGGGACTGTGCGATACTGGAGAAATACTCCAGCATGTCCTGTATGGTGAAGTCCATGGTGATGCCTGATCCAGGGTAGCAGCGGTTTATCAGACCTTCAAAGTGCTTGTACTGTCGGATGAACTCATCCTGCATGGAGTGCCACACCACCTAGTGGACAAGATTGTAATTACAAGTGCTATTCAAACACGAAGTTCAGGATTGGTGCGTAGTTTTATTTTCTCTACACTTTACACTAAAAACTACATATTTACACTAATCAGAAGTGATTCTACCATTAAAAAGACTAGGAACACTATTATAAAGCCAACAATTACAAAGATTTGGAGGTCTAAAACATCTGTGTTTCTCACCTGTAGAAGACTCTCTTCCTCACACAGGTGCTTGTCTACCTTCTTGTAGAGGTTGTCCAGGCCCTTCTTCACCTCTTTGCCAGGGTATTCCTTAATCACTTTCCTTAGCTCCTGTTTGCTGAAGGCCAGCTGGTAGCTCACTTCCTCCTCACGAACCCCCTGAGCTACCCGTGCCTCCACGCCCTCAAAGAAGTGCTGCAGGAGACACACACAGACACACACACACACACACACACACACGTATACATGAACATGCATGCACAGACAGACACACACGCACGTGAATCCTGTGAATCAACAAAACACTTTTGGAAGTTGCTCTGGATAAGAGCATCAATGCCTCAACTGTAAATTTCTGAGAAGACATCTAATCATGCACCTGCCTATTATGCTGTCAGTGTCCACCGATTCAAATACGTAATGAAATACCACAGAACCACCATAATACTAACAAGATCATATAAACTAGACTTGACCGGCTTCCATTTGTTCACTACTAAGCTTCTCTTGAATCTTTATATTCTCCTGTAAATCTGTGGAGGTCCCCAGGGCCTTACGTTGAGTTTCTCCAGCGGCTGTCCCAGGGAGTTGATGACGTACGACTGCAGATGGTCCAGGTACTTGTGCTTGGCCTCCTTTCTCTCCGCTTCCAGGCAGGAGATCTTCAGGCGCGACAGAGTGGAGAAGATGTGGTGGAAGTTTTCCATCATTACCACGTCGCGAGGAGTCTTCTGACTTTCACTGGCCACTTTCTCCACTGCTCCCGCCCAAACAGACACAAACACACCAATCAGCATTCAAGCTTTTAAAAGCTGCCAGTATGGCTTTGGTTGTACTGCTGCTATGGGAACCACTCTTCCTGATTACCATTTTCTTTCACTCTCTCTCATTATCTGATTCACTTAACCCCATTCAGGGTCATAAGTCCCCATGCCACAGTCACACCAGGACATTTTTTTGAGTGACCAGTTCACCAGACCTCCATGTTTTTGGACTGTGGGAGGAAACTGGGAAAAAAAACTGGCCAGGAGTCTCACCATTGTGGAAGACAGCTCGGATGAGTTTGACGTAGGCTTTATCCAGGTCGCCCCGTCTTTCCGCATTGCGGAAAATCGTCTCCGCCAGTTCGGCAAACTCCTCAAAGCTGGTGACGAAGGGCAGGATTCCAACCTTACTCTTCTTTGAGATCTTCACCTCCTCCATCTGCCTGATCTGCCCTGACTGAGGAGCACAAACAGAGAGGTGCAGCTCCAGACTGGAGTACAGGAAGCTCTTCCACATGCTTCATGATTACATGATTAGCTCCACTAAACTACTCTGTCACAGTATTTTAGGCCTTGAGATGGAACAGTTCTGTATGTTTAAACAAAACAAGTTTCTGTACTAACAATATCGCCCCCCTCCCCGGCTAGCACACTACACATACTGTTAAACAAAACGGATTATCCATATTTCCATGATATTTAAATGCAGAGTTGACAGCTTTTACTACTGAATCTCCATCCTCTGTCCAATATCCACAATGCTACTTTCAGACTGGTTCCTTCTGTGTTACTGCTAACAGCTACAATATAAAATCACGCTCAGCCAACGGAACAGAGACCCTGTGCTACATGATGGTATGAACCAGAACTGCACAGAACAACCAGGGTGTCCATGGGCTCCATACTCACGATGCACTTGTCGAAGTTCCTCTTGACGGTGACGAGGACGTTGCCCAGGGTGGTGCTGAGGAAGGAGGCGGGGTCCACGTTCTCGGCCGTCCACACGTGATGGCTCATCTTCACCAGCATGTAGAGCGAGTTGAAGCTGTCTATCTTGTCACCCAGAGCTATCAGACTGTTCAGCTCCGTCTCGATGCTGTGGAAGATCTTGTTCATCATCTGCCGGACCATGTCCTTGCTGTGGAGACCCAATATGCCGGAGAGAGGAACGGAGAAATGTATGACATGAGGAAGGGGTGTGTGTGTGTGTGTGTGTGGGAGGGGCTTAGGCTATATCATGTTGAAGGGGTGTGTGTATAGGAGGGGCTAAGGCTATATCATGTTGAAGGGGTGTGTGTGTGGGAGGGGCTAAGGCTATATCATGATGAAGAAGTGTGCTCTCACTTACTCTGAGGACATGGATTGTCTATGCTCGCTGGCTGGTCTGGAGAAACTTAATCCATCAGACTCATCTGTGTGTTCTCCCTAGCAAACAGCCACAATACATGACAGGTGAGCAGCTCAAACATTCAGATTTCCATAACCACACACACACACCCACACACACACACACCTGAGCCAGTGGTACATGCTGTTGCAGCTTAAAAAACTTGCTGATGAAGTCTTGCTCAGCCAGACAGAGAGGTTCCAACTCACTGAGGACCTGCTCAAAGATCTACACACACACACACACACACACACACACACACATTATACACCCCATTCTAGTGGTCCTATAAATTAAAATACATCCCTAATCCAGCGATTTTACAGATTAAAATCAAACAATAAGACAGATTTAAGAGACCCAGCAGTTCTACAGATTAGAATCCAGCCCTAATTCAGATTATGAGCCCCAGGGGTCCTGACAGGTGCTCCAGGTCTCACCTTGTCAAACTTGGTCCTGTCAGCCACGTCCAGGTCTGAGGCGGACATGTTGCCCATGTCCAGCAGGGAGGAGGACTGTGAGCGGCGGCTGTTGGAGCTGCTGACCGACAGCTTGTTCAGGCTGGACGTGGAGCCGGTCAGCTTGCCCGAACTACCGTGGAGACCTGTGGGTGTGGTCGACACGTGGGCGTGGCCGCCGTGTGGGCGTGGGCTATATGTTCAGAAACTTCTCATTGGTTCGCTTCAAGCATTGCTCTCCCAGACACCCAGTTGTGGGACTGCTCAGTTACAGGACATTTCTTGTTTGTTAATCTTTACTCATTTATCTTACATGTTTACTAAGGCTGGATTCTAGCAGCTATCCTCCTGTATCTACATCCAGAACACAAAATACACTTCCATCTTACGTTCAGACTACAATGTATATATGTTACAATATTGCTGAGGTAATGCTCAACCAGAGCGGCGATTGATGTTTGTCTCAGTTTACAGATCATTACAATATATATTTTTTTGGCAGTCTGATAAAAACCAAACAAAACCACAACACTCAAAAAAGATTGTAACATACAAGACAAGTCTGAGGTTAGTCTGAGCCACAGACATTTTGTGAGTATCTGCACACACAAATGTCTTAGTGAGAAATACACAAGCAACATGTGTGATGATCTGAGAAGCTTCTCCTGAAGATGCGTGTGTGCAGGAATCAAGACTGCAAACCAGGACTTCAAGCACAGGAAACAGAGAGAAAACAGACCTGTGCTTTTGCAATGGTAATGCAAAGGTTCTGGTAGCTAGGACTGGTCTTACACTGTGTCTCCGTGACAACGTACGCAAGTGAGGGGGATGTTTTGTTGCTCTTGACTGCGAGGAAGTGAAGCATTGTGGGATACGCGCTGCGCAGGGCAGTGGTACTTACTTTCTGTCTCCTGTTTGAGAGCGCTTTCTTTCCGAGGAAGAGTAGCTGCAGGCCGGTTAGAAAGGCAGGCGTCAGAGACAGACACAAGTTAGGCTCACGGCATGCAGCTGGGCTCAGGGGTCAGGGGTTAGGGGTTAGAGGTCACACACTGGCATGCACTGCAGTGGCTGAGGCTGGGCTTGCTGCTGAGGTGGCTGGCCGCTCGAAAAACAAAATTTCACCCACATTTTGTTTTCCCACGTGACAAAAAGCAGCTGGGCGTGGATCTCTGGGACAGTGACCCCCCCCCCCCCCTACAGAATATTGGAGCCGAGTGTCTCTTCTGACTGTATTACATAAACTACCACAGTACATGTTATTCATAGAAAATGCACCTTCTCTTCAGAACTGTAGGGGTTTTGAAATGATCACTCTAAATGGATTTTGTCATTAAAAGCAATGTTAGAGTGAACAATGGAAAAACTCTGTAACTCATGTACTATATTACTGCAAAAAACAGACACAGTCAGACAAATGCACACTGAAACAACTGAACAAAATGCTAACAAGAACACGGCACACACAGGACAAACACTGACAAATATACCGCAGAGTTCATATCAAAGAAAGCTCTCTCACACACACCCACACACACACACACTCTCAAACATATGCATTATATGCATGAAACAAGGAAAAGTCAAAGGTCTTACCAAACTTTCCTTTCCCTTCCTTTGTAGTTCCTGCCATTTTGATTTTTGCAATTTCAAAGAAATCTTTGATCTCTCTCTCATAGAGTCTAGTCATGTAGTCCACGTAGGTCTGGGGTGAGGAGCAGAGAGTGGGTGTGGTTCTTACACCTACTGCTTGGGAGGGTGGTATTTCTTATGCTGTGGTGAAGGTGTGGGAGGGGCCGGAGGGCGCTCACCCGGGACAGGCCGTCGTACTTCTCCCGCTGGGTGTTCTTCAGCCACTCCATCAGCTTGGCGTAGCGAAGCAGGTCTCGGTGAAGAGGGCTGTGTTTGGGCAGGGTGAGCTCAGCCACGTGCTGCACTAGTGTGGAGCTCTGATCATGGCCCTACAACAACACGTACGCACACACACACACACACACACAGCTCAAACACAGCACGGTGCACACTCATCTTACACACCCAGGTGCCAAAATACCTTGAAGGGGAAGCACACACACTCACACAAGTGTCTAATATGATCACTGTACCAAAAGAATCGCTTTTAATGAAACAAACTCACATGGATGCTGCAGTGCTAATACTCACATAGCCCAGGCAGTAGTTAGCTCACGCTAACATTCACTTACAGCCAGGTAAGGCAGTCCAGGCCACAGACATGAGCCCAGCCCAATTACGTGCTTCACAGCAACTTACTACAGTCAACACGAGCTACCACCAAGTGTCTGCTTCAAATCGAGTATCAAACATCACTACAGTTAAAGCATGCAGCACCAGATTTAGACATAACCATCTCAACATAGCTTAGAAAACGGTCCTCGCTGAGAAAAAACAATGTAATGCACTTTCCCCTCCCCACCACCAGGGGGAGTGAGAGAGAGAGGGAAGGAGTCTGCTGGCACTACAGGTGAGTTCATGAGCTTCTAGGGATCCTGGGATAAGAAGGCACTATGAGCATGCTGTGGAAGTGAGGGCATTCAATGGAAGAAGGCAGTTAGTGGAGGAAGTGAAGGGCACAAGTTTGGTTAGCATGGGTGTGTCAAAGAGGGGCGTGTACTCACAGGGAGTGATAGACAGGACGACCTATAGAATTGAGGGATGGTCATTTTGAAGTGACTGAAGTGGTTGAACTGATAGAGCAGAGTGAAACGAGGTTGCACAGAGAGACAGGGACAGGTGACCAATCAGGACAAGGGCAAAGCGATCACAGAACAGAAAAAACCAATCAGAACAGGTGGAGACCAGTCAATAGAATAGAAAACACAATCATCGCACTCAGGATACAACCAAAAACAGGAGAAATGAAAACAGAGAACAGGTAAAGCACAAAGGAACTGTGTGTGCTCTGACACTTCAGCAGACATTTTATATCACACACAGACGTATAAGTCAGTAAGTCTGTGTGTGTGTGATTGTTTACTACCTGTTGCACAAACACCTTGTTGAGGTGGATGGTGAGATGATGGGAGAAGACGTCTCTGAGCTCAATGAACAACTGCTGCTGCTGCTTCACTGCGGCCAGTTTATCATGACCTAGAACACACACACACACACACACACACACACACACACATACATACATATGCACGCATGCGCACACAAATAAAAATCTAAACACAGCTTCATCAGAAATCTAACACAGATCTAAAACGATCTAAAAAAAAAGGCTCAAACTCTTATACGTGATTCAAACACACAAGTTCCATTACTGCTGGTTCATCCGTAAAGACTCCAGAAATGGCCTTTCACAAACGTCAGCAAACATCGCCTTAAATGTTACACATCGTGTGCACATGTGCTCAGATCGTTTGTCCTCCAGGCCCACTGGTTCTGCATGTGGTTTCATACCTGGGCGAAGGGAAAGGTTCATACACTGTAGAAGAGCTTCTGAGGCATTTATGCAAGCCTCGATGCCTTTAGGAGAGGACAGGTCTCCCTCCTGTAGAGCTCTGATATGCCCTTTAGATAGATCCATATGATTCTGCAGACAGACACAGACAGAGATGCCGAATGCACCCAGAAAACCACATACCAGTCACGGCACCAGACCATAACCACAGCTATATTAAACACAGACATTTGTGATACCAAATCTGAAACCAAGTTTAGGTCTCTCTCACTGGTCTAGGCCCCTCCCACCCAGCCATGGAGCTGCCCGCCTCTCCTTACCACCAGGAATTGGATCTCATCCAGCAGCTTGCCGTTGTTGGTGTTGCTGATCTGGATGAGGCGGTTGCTCTGGGAGATTTGGTCCATCTGCTCCTTGACGCTCTGCAGCATCTCCTCATAGCTCAACAGCTTGCCCTCGATGGTGTCCACCTCGGCCAGGGCCTCGTCCAGCAGGTGCATCAGGATGTTCACCTGCTTCTCCGATGCCATTATCGACTGGATGTTTGCCTGGAGCACAGAGGTAGCGGAGGGGGCGGGGCTAAAGGCACCAGGCTGAAGGGCCCTGTTTAATTATTATTTATTTACATCCTTACTTGCTTTAGATCCATCCATGCATTCCTCTGTCAAAAAGAAGAACTAAAGAGGCTTTGCAGTATTGTATTACTTACCATATGGTATCAAATCACAATAGATTACCTAATGCAATTTTAAAAAATGTGACCTTTAGTAAACTGTATAAAAATACAGTGACTGGCCACCAGCTGATGGAGTCCTGGTTTTTGAAGAAGCACCTCACCCCATCCAGAACCTGCAGCTCGCGCGAGAGCTTCTCAGCAAAGGCTTCGGCATTCGAGATGGCATACTCGCACACCACCATCATGTTCTCGATGTCCTGTTCCTCTCGGGCGCTCAGTTCCTGGTAGTCGTCCAGAGCATCCTCGTCGCCGCCGGCAACGCTCTGGCTCTCACCGCTGGGGACCGACTCTGGAGAGGAGATGGACGGTGAGGTATCGAGCTGACGTGGGAGGGAGCGGCTCGTTCTTACACCTCTGTGCATGCACACACAACTCTTTAGGGTAAAAATAATGTGGATTGGTTACAAATGAGTGCAATCTAGTCATAAATCTTACTGGATTTTCTGAAATCCTGCCAAGAGAGGATAGAAACAATTTAAGGAATGATGAGAACTCAGTGACAAAAACCAGCTATTAATTACCTGTTTTATTGTAAAATCCAGTTTTCTACCTACATTCATCACATTATACTTGTAGCCAAACATATACTAATGTATTCATACAAATGCACACTAACTTGTGCATGTGTATACACACACACACACACACACACACACACACACACACACACACACACAGATTTCTGCATGCAGACACAGGTCAAACAGCCATGGAGGTATGAAGATGAATTCAAGAAAACCGAAAACCATTATGGGCGGGGCTGAATGTGAACCAAGAAAAAAAGAAAATAAACAGATGAATGGGAATGAAAAACATGGATCAATGGATCACCAGCAGGTACTGTACCAACCTTCAGCTTTAGGAAGTTCTGGCCAGATGGAGATTTAGAGAGAACAGCACAGAAAAGAGGTTATAAAGTATTATAAAGCCACTTAGTAAAAGAGAGACAGACAGAGGAGCAGAGAGACTTTAAGCCAGAAAAACTACATCCTAGTTTCAGTTACTGTTCAGCTTTATCTCTAACCACTTCAAATGAACAACAATTATGCTACATGCATACATTAGTCATATTCTAAAACTAATTAACTAATTAGCACAAGGCAATACTGCTACTACATGCACACTAGTAGTTATTAAAAAACCCTCTAACGAGCAGTTCAATCACATGCACATACGGTTCCTCCTCTGGAGTAACTGAGGCACATGGGATGCTCTACCTTCTAGCAGCTGGGGGCTGACGTTGACAAATTCCACCTTTTTCCTCAGATAGCGCTGGTTCAGCTTCCAGATGCAGGAAATGAAGGAGTTCTTCTCCGCTACGCTGCTGGCAACCCAGCGATATGCCTTCTCGAAATGAAGGTCAAATTCTGGGTTCTCCTGCAGGGGCAGAGAGCAGTGGTGAGGAGGGGGGGAAGAAGGTGGAGATAGAGAGATAAAGCCCAGGAATGACTGGTAAATGCTAACTAGAATATGTGGGGTGTTCTGAAGCTGAAATATGAATCTTAACAATCCTGTTTTTTGCTTAAAGTTTACAGTTGGTACAATTAAGTTTAAGTTTAATTTATTAAGTACTAATAAATAATTCTTAGTCAACAAATCTAGTTTATGTTTACCCATAACTTAAGCCTATTAACACTAATATTTACCACCATTTACCACCATTCTAGTACATATTCAAAACAAGAACTGACTTGACCTTCTAAATATGAACTCTGACCTTGTTGGCATCTTTAGCATCAACTTCTGCCAGGTCACGAAGCTCCCAAGCCATTTGTCTCTTGTAGAAGTCTCCTTTATCCGACTTCTTTACCTTTACCACTTTCACCTGCACAGGACGCTCCGTCGTCACTAACAACCAAAAAGAACAGAGTCTTTAACCAATCACCACATAGTAAATCATCCCGCAGGACAGTTATCAAACAAACTGGCCTCAAATAAATCGTTATTAGAATATATTACTAAATTCCAAAACGTCACTGATGTCAGATCAGCAGAAGAAAGACAACATGCAGCAGCACTGAGGTCCTGGATTTTTACACCTCACCTGTGGCACACAGAAAGCAGTTCTTCTTCTTCTTCCCCGCTTTGCAGACATTGACGATGCTGAGCAGTCGCTCATCGTTCGGAGTAAAAATGTCCCTCTGGAGGGCGTGTTTGATAGCAGTCATTTCTTCCGCCTAGAAAACGTTGCAGGCGCGGGTATGCAGACACAAAGCAAAAATATATTATTTTTTCAATAACAACATTTCATGTATTTTTTTTAACATTTTGCCCAAAACTATGGTTTATAATGGCTGTTTATGTCTATAAAGTTACTAAGAAAAACTAGGTTAGACATTTGGGTAGGATAGTGTTATATACTTGGGAGCGTTAAATCATTGATGGTGTTTATGACATCTGTCAAAAAGCCAACTAGTTAGATTTAGCTTGCCGGGATATCACGCTACAAGTAGCTAACATCTCAGACATAAACACGACGGAGTACAGATTATCCACTGTGCACTCAAACACCCACAGCTATATCTTAAAGTCATCTTGATAGCTACTGCAGCAACTAGCAAAACCGACCTGCCAAAACTAAAACTGTCCAGGACTGTATTTGCTAGTAGCTAACGTAGCTAGCTCGTAAGCCACAGACCGGTGAAGGGAGAGGCCATTTAGACGAGCCGTAACGGGTTCTGTGATGAGACCTTACCTAAAAACAGACGTGTGCAGCGAAGAAAGTTTATATTATACTCTCTTGTCCTTTGATATATAGTTACAACCACATGTGTGTAAACAGCAAGATCAGATAACTAGCTATCCGATTCGTGGACACTGCCCTGACACTGTACATCTCAACAGCTTGACTTCCGGTCATACCTCCTTCTGTATGGAAAAAAAATACAAAACAACAAAATGATCAGGTTTTGCGGTGCAGCACCACCTACTGGCTTGGAGAGAATACGGATTTATTAATATATAATTTAAAAAACTGTTTTTCTCTTTAACGTGCTCAGGTTTCTATGAGTCTATGTTTCCAGTGTTTAATAAACTCAAGATCGAATCATATAACTCCACAGTTTAGTCACATGTATCTCTTAAATTGTTGTATTCACTTGCATGTACATTTCCAGTTTTTGGCAGAAACCCTTGTCCATCTATATTTTACAATACAACAGTAAATTTTATCAATAATAGAAATTAGAAAACGCAAACACTAAAATATTCCCATCAGTATGGAATATGTCTGTAAGCAACTTGTGAAATAAAGTTGTTTTTCTGCTGAGTTCTATTTTATTTTTTATTTTTGCAGAATTGCCTTCTCAAACTACAGTGTGAGTAAAAGTGACACACCAAAACACTCACAGACATGTTTCCATGACAACTGGAGGTCATAATGGTCCATAGAGTAATGCCTGCGGAGTGATGTGTATTTTCTTGCTGCTTCAAGTGAATCAAGTGAAGGCAAACACTAAAGAGTGTGAAGGCACCCTTTCAAAATATGTCTCACCTTTACGCAGAAGATGAGTTGCAGTGCAGGATGGGATTGTAATATTTATCAGCTTCACTTTTAAGTCCCATCAGCTTCACTTTTAAGTGATTTCTAAATATTTAAGAGTGAGACATTGCTTTTTGTGTGCAACTTGCATTACTGCATAGGACATTTGTCTTTCAAAGCTGGTATCTTAACTCCTGTGTACAGATATACAAGACATCTTGGTCAGAGGCTGGTGCATCTATCATGAATTACACTGGATTACCCTGAATTACCAGTGTCAGTCTGTTTGAAGTCTACCAGGCAGTGAGACAGGCAGTGAGACAGGCATGTGAGACAGGCAGTGAGACTGGCATGTGCAGCATACAAACATGAGAAAAAGGAAAATATTACTTAGTGTAACTGTAATGAAAACTTTTATAACAGGTTCTTTGGAGTAATTCATGCCTGTAGTGGACCTCATTCACCACAAGGAGGCACTATTTTGAAGTAAAGACAGCATCCCATAAACCTGGTGACTGAACCATATACGGATGCATTTCGTTTTGAGAATAACACTTCCAAAACTTGATATCATGGACTTATATGTGAACGCAAAACAAATTTCAGATGAATGAGCAGGGCTTGTCCGCTATCATACGTAATGTCTTTATTTGTGTAAAATGGCCTGTTTCACTGTGGCATAATCTGTGTTTTTGAAAGTAGACAATTCTCGCATTGTTAGCCAAATTTATTTATTTCCCATTTATAATGAATTAGTCTTGATGTAGGCAATGCACTATTTTTCTAGGGCCACTTTTATAATTAGGTCTAGAAATAAGATAATAATAATGTTATTACCTTATTGTGGCATATGTGCTTTCTGTTATTCACCTTACAAGAATACATGTGCTGTCTGCTTCGACTCATTAACATAAATGCTGAAAAAATGAACGGATCCTGTGTATTGACAGTGCTGTATGTCAAATGTGTTCCGTGTCCAGTTTGGTCATTGGTAGTTATTATCTGTGCCTCTGAGATGGGCCTGAATTATATGAGCAATTTCTCTTCCCCTCTGTGGTGTGTAAGCACTGTCATGAGCCCTTAATAGTTGTGCTATTTGAGATTGAAATCAGAGCTGAGCTGTGACCCATGAACGTGTCCCTCATCGACAGGGAGCCCATGTATTATGCAATGAATACACAACACAATAGCAGATGTAAAGGGATGCTGAGAACTCATTTCATCTCGTCGTTTCACTGGCAAACACATCACCACAAGTACTGTATTAAGACCTTTTGCTCTCAGTGCACAGAACATCCTGTCAAACAAGGGCCTGCCAGTGTTCCATCACGCCTAAACGAATGTGTTTACTAATGTAAACCAGTGGAGATTAGAAACCAACCAGCACCAGCAACCCTGGACCTGCTTGCACTAGGGTCTGGACACAGAACACACATTTGTTCATTTAAATGCTGGAGTTAAAAGCTGTACCAATCTCCCACCAACCTCTAGATTGTGTGAGGAACTGACTGTCTGTGATTGGTGAAAAGTTCAGCATCTTAGTTAAACACATCAACTCTGCAGAATCAGGATGGAAGCTGTGAGACCCTTCATCTCCCTCCATAGTTAGTTTTACAAGACAACAGATAACCAGTAACCAGGGCTTGACGATCATCTAACATATTTTGTCCTTCTGGTTTAGCCTCAGGGTTTATCATGTTTTTTTATCAGTGGTACATGCGCCCACCTCTCGCTATATACATCATACTGCAGGTCTGGGGTAAACATGACCTTTCACCTCTGGGGCTGATGCACACTCTTTCTTTCTGAGTTCTTAGTTTTAACCTCATATAATTGCTTTGTCTATTTGGCCAATCTAAAACAAACACGAACCCCTCTCATTATGAACACTTCTGCCTGCCTGAAAATGACTGCTATCCCAGGCACCAGGCATATTATTACCCCTTCCTCTTCCTCTTCCTCAACTAAAGGAACGCTTTTTTTGTTTTTGGTTTGTGATGTCAGGCATCTAAATTGTGTGCCAGCTAGACAATGTGAAATTGAAAAGGTTAGAAAGTCTAGGTTTCTCTAAGCTGACCTGAACTCTAGCTGTTCAAATGTGTTTAATATCAAATAAAAAAACGTTTTATGATGAAATTTCAAAACAGAAACAGTTAACATTCATCTTTGTAACTTGATAAACGTGGATACATCATTTTCGTGTATCTTTATGCTTGACAGTGCGGATATTTGCTCAGAGGCAGGAATAACCTATAGCAGGAAATTATCGAATGGCAATTTCAGCTCAAGTAAACATTATGTTTACTTTAATTTCACGATGGACATGGATGCACAAGCCAGCATTATGTAGAGCTCCTTACATAGAGCTCATGTAAAGCACATTATGTAGAGCTCCTTACATAGAGCTCATGTAGAGCACATTATGTAGAGCTCTTTACATAGAGCTCATGTAGAGCACATTATGTAGAGCTCCTTACATAGAGCTCATGTAGAGCACATTATGTAGAGCTCCTTACATAGAGCTCATGTAGAGCACATTATGTAGATCACATTATTTAAAGCTCATTATGTAGAGCTAATTTACCCCATGATTCCACAAAGGTGCATCATTAAGTTTGTTTACATTATTACATCATTACATCATTAAGTTTGTTTACATCATTACATCATTACATCATTAAGTTTGCTTATATTTTATTACACACATTCTGTGGTCTGGTAGTGCGCAACTCTCCAGTATTCAGATTACAGTTTAGAGTTACAATTCAGAGTATTTAGATTACAATGACCATTTTAAATGCTTTAATATTGCAGTCAATATAACATGGATAGACTGGAACTGCAAACATTCAGATCAAAGAGGGCAAACTCCCTGGGCGGCTGAGTATGTGGTTTCTCTCTTGACCAACCTTGGGAGCACTGAGGATTCAGGGAATAGTTCCTAGGGTAAAGACACTCAGGACAACAACAGTAAGAATGGTTATGCGCTGTACTAAATTTTTCATATTTAACATAGAGTTTACAAAATAATTCTGTCACATTTTTGTGTGTTCTTTATACTACTGAAACAGAACCAGATCTCCTCCTGCTCTGTACAAACTGCACTCAGCACCAGCCCAGTTGGCCTTTCCTATATACAGTACATTTCACTCTCTAACAGAGCTTCATGGTGGTCAGTAGTTTAGGTAAACTGGTAATTAATGCAGAATTCCCAAGAGAACTCATTACACACACTCATTGAGTTAAGCCACTGACACCAGTGTCTTACCCCTACTGGTTTTGGTGTAATGCATAACTACAGAGTCAACACTAAATTAGACCCAGTCGGCCCTTTGAGATGCATTATAATAACCTATTAGCAGCTGACGTCCGTGTTCATGCTGTTGGAAGGGCACTTTCTTTTATAGACCACTGTGGACTAGAGCCTATGGTGTATTTGAGTCATATGTATGTGTGCATCCAGGCACAGTAATAGATGAACAATGCACAAGAGAAGTAATCATGGGCTGTTAATCCTCTAATACGGTGCACCAGTTTCTAATTATTCTAACATGGGAGTGATGCAGATCAGAAGCTTAGTGAGAATCATGTGTAATAGTGTCCCATTCACACCATTCACTCTGCTATCATGTGTCACTTACTAAAAAGACACACACACACACACACACACACACACACACACACACACACATTACTCATACATTACTTTACTACTACTAATATATATATATATATATATATATATATGGAGGTATATATGGAGGTATATACATATATGTATATATATGTACCTGCCTGTATTATTGTAATAATATTCAAAAATAAGGTTTTTGCCTGGTAAACAAAGTGAATGTAGCTCATGTTAGGTTTGATCTGAGAGTGCCGGAGGAAAATGTAGAATCTTGTTTAATCCACCATCATAAAGAGATGAGGAGAACGAAAGATGATCAGCAATTAGTAGATAATAAAATTGAATCTGAAAGCAAAATTATGCAGACACATATGAGCACTGCCTAATTACAGTGTTTGTGGCCTCTTGACAGTTAGAGAGATGCTTCTTGATTACAAATAAAGATATCTTAACTGAAACTGAATGAAAGGCACAAGTTATGGTCACTTTTTTGAATGTAATTACAGAAACACACGGTTCGTCATTTGAGTGAGCCATGTTTTCTCACCACATGGAGCTCCTGTATCTCAGCTGATAGAATAAGGTGTTAGTCATTGGTTTGATGCACACTGAACATGTGTACTTCATCTTGCTAAAAAACGTAAGTTCATAAAAGGGTCTGGCAGCTACTGCTGAGTGACTCCATTTCTAGCTCGTAGTGTTTTGTTATTGATGGTTACTGTACTTATGGTTTTCTGACAGAACTTAGATGTTTTCACTTTTACAATGATCGGCACTGATTTGTGTATTTCACCAGTGTTCTACTTCAAATGTATATTGACCTTTATCTACTTACAGGTTAGGATACATTCTGTGAGCAAATGACTAAGCACTTCTGTGAGTCGCTCTGGATAAGATCAGCTGATAAATACTTAAAAATGTAAATGAGTAAAAGGAACCCTTCTTAAATTCTTGTAGTGTTTTTTGTTTGCCAGCGTGTTTGATGACAGTATTAATGTGGGATTAGAACATATTGCACATTGTTCTGGTGTGGTTAAGCCGTTGCTTAGACGAAGTGTCGTCCTCCATGGACCATAATGCTTTCTATCCCCTCTTCCCTCTGAAAGACAACGCTGCCACTAATTACAGGCCTGAAATACCAGTGTTTGCTCTCTCATTGAGGAGCTGGCTTTCCAAAGCCTGCAGCCGTTCGAAAAACGCAGCACTAATTGCATGAGCTGCTCTGACCTGGCTGGCAAAACGCTGGTGTGTCCAGCTGGTGTCAGCTCGTCGATTCATTTCAAGACTGGTACGATTCAGGCGTGAAATATTGTCAGATGGTTGTCTTATTGATAAGGTTAATTACTGCGTGTCATCAGGAGGGAGGCGTCTGTCAGACCTCAGACGGTGGTTTCCCTTTTACAACCCTTTGATGTCTTTAACAGTCATGGAGGTGAAAATGACGCGCTGTTTTTCGCTACAGACGAGGGCGGTATTTCGGTATTTTGTGATGGAATCTTTCGTCCCAGTTTGACACTCCCCAGTTCCACCACTGCTGTTGGTAAGGGGGAAAGGCTACATGATGTAGGTTTGCTGAGTCCCTTTAAGTCTTTGAAGTCTTTGTCAGTTGTTCAAACATCCTTGATCCTCAATGCACACAAAGCTTAGAATAAAAGCATAAAGCCCAGTCAATTATCACCAAATACCATCAAGACTGTCTCTTAAAAACTGTCTCATAAAGCCCAGTCAATTATCACCAAATACCATCAAGACTGTCTCTTAAATTAGACCCAGTTCATCCAGCACACCCTGCACATCATAAACGGATGTTTGCTTTTATTATCAAGAAAATGCTGCAGTTTAGTTAGTAGGAATGGAGGTGACGTGTGTGGACATCAGTTTGGAAAACAGATCAACAGTGGAGAAGTAAAGGAAACACATTTTTATAAAAGGATGCACACATGAATATAAACAAAGCTATGTAAAAGGAGTGTTTGGGTTAATGTATTACTGAGAAATGTAGTAATGTGTATGTAATGTGGATAACTCTGAACCAACATGCTAACTACATGTGAACAACACGGCACACTCAGTATACTATGCAGCTAGTCAGAAACACACACTTCCAAAGAGATGTTGTTTTTCAAACACTCAGAAAGCGTCCATTTAAACCACGCATGAAGCATAGCTCAGCACGTCTGCTAGGTTAACGACACCAGCAGACATGGGGGCAAGAATGACCCGGACTCAGAGGATGGAGGTATGGGTGAAGTCAGGAGTGGAGGGCCATACGCTGAGATGAACTCTTTGAGTGAGTCAACCCTTGTAATCACCTGGTTGATTAGTTATTGAGTCATTCTTTTTTCCCTGGTGCTCATAGGTCATGGAAACCCTCATCTACCAGTAGGCCAATTAGGGCAGAGAGTACAGATGTTAGTCAATTTCAGTTCCACAGAATTACACACTTCCATGGAACTAAAACAAACCTGCCTTTATAATTGATTATCTTTGGCCATCCATTCTGGAAAAAAAATCTAGGCATACTTTAATGTTTTTAGTTATGTCGTCATGGTTAGGAAATGTATATCATAAATGCTGAGTTGTCATGGTAATGTAGGTTCTTCTAATTCCAGATGATGACTTTCAATTTCAGCTAATACTAGCCAACATTCTTTACTGGTCAAAAAAAATAACAAGGCCATTTAGTAATGTTTTTCTGGAAAAGTTCAATTATCTCTTACTTTGCAACACTGAAGTGAGGGAAGGAAGTAAGAGCCTGTCTTCATTTGGACTTGGTGTTCAAAATTTGTCTTGAAAGGTTGTGCCATTTCTGTTGGTCTTTTCTCTTCTCTTCTGAATTCAAGAGGAGCATAAATCCAATGTCTTCGCCTACTCCATTCACTTTAACATGGTAAGATGTTTTTGTGACGTCAAGATGTGGACCAGGCTGGGGAGATGGACAAGGGGAGTAGGAGGGAGGGGTGTGGACCAATTAGAAACAGGAAGCCCTTACTCACAACATCACTCCCACGCCTCTTAACTGTCAATCAAAGTTCAGTCAGAGGTCATTGGCCATGGATGTGTCTAGCACAACAAGCAGACCTTTAACACCGAGACTACAGCATACAGTGGCATTGATTTTTTTTTTCTCAATTAATATTTGAAAATAGTGAGTTTTGAGTGAGAGGTTTAGCTCCAGGCATGTGTCCTAAAAATCCAAAACTGCTTTACCAAGATTTGTTCTAGTTATACGCATCGTATTTATTTTTACCGTCCCAAATACACCCTTATCTGTACGGGTATCTGCTGCTTCAGTTCATCACATTAATTCTGATCATGCTTTGATTAGTAGATTTGCTGCGTTCAAGCAACCCTCCATCACTTCTCCCCCAAGGTGACAAGACACTGATCTGATCTGATCTGATCCATCTCCTTAACATGTGCACACTTTCATGGGTAAGTATGTATTCATTGTGAGTAAAAGTCATCAGCTTGAAGCAAATCACCGCCACCCTCCCATATGATCAGGCAATAACCTTCTTAGAAGGGATATTCTCAGATTATTTATTCATTTTGAGATTTGGAGGATATTTCCCAGCGGCCTGCTGCCTGTCTGAGTCTGACGTCTTCTTCTCCTGCGTGTGATTAGATATATTCACAGCAATGGCAATCCACTCGACTTTATTCGCGCACCTTGTGGAATAAAAGAACAGATACAGAAACACCACACAGAAATCTCTCACATCCACATGCACACAGCTTCCCAGTGTTCGATGCTCATTAGCCTTTTCCCAGCTGTTTGGGATATTTATCCTGTTGCACCGTTGAGGCCCTGAACTGTCATAATGAAAAGCTATTAAACTTCTATTTCTGTGGTATTATTATTATTATTATTATTATTATTGTTATTATTTCTGTTTCTGCTAGCAGTATTAGATTTATCTACATACAACAAAGCAGAAGAGATTTCTAATGCAATTGCTTGCTAACATTTTAGTAAACTGAATGCAAAACGATTTCCACCATTATAATATCTGAATATCATATTGTTTTTGGAAAATCATAACATTAATGACATCCAAGGATATAAACAAACAAACAAACAAACAAAAAAAAAACCAAGAAAAAAACAAAATGCAAACAAACAAACAAACAAAAACATACATTATTCATTAGATTATTATTAGATAAAAATCATTTTCTGCAAGATGATCCTCCAGAACTATGGTTTACAGAATTAAAGAAGACTGGAGCTCACAAAACCAATTCACTTGTACTAATATTTAGCAGTTATTTTTAAATGCATGTTCATTTCAGCCATTCTCAAGAACAAAGTGATCATACTTAATTAAGATTCAGAACTCCAGTCAAGCCTTGTGCTCTGAGTCTGACAAACTCTGCTGTTCCTGAGCTGTATTTCATCCGTGTGCTTCATTGTTGATACCTCTCGATCAACTCTGAGGAGATAGCAAGTCTTGAGTTCTTGGATTTGCTTTGTATTGCTTATATCCCAATAGGCCTTAGATAGTACCTCACTAAAATACGACGAAGGACCAAACGACATACATACACCGGAAAATGTGCGTGCTCACGTCTGTATATGTTTGATATTAGGGCCTTCAGAGGCGGGCGAGAACGCGACATCTTTCTGGTACCGAGAGAAGTCACGATCACACCCAGGCCGGCAATCCAGAGTCTCCTAGATTCTCCTGTTTCAGTGAAACTGCTGCATGCCAGCTTCCCTAAACCATTCGAGATCAAAACTGAATATATAAAAGTGTGGAAGACTTCTGAGAGATCATGATAAAAGCAGTTAATATTATACATTTCTGTTACAAAAATAGTAGTAAAATAATAGTTACTGAGTTTTCTGAAAGAAGCAATAAAAGATGATAAATATTTTTAAAAGTACGATCCACTCCATCCTTGACCGAAGATTTTGAATAGTTACGCAAATTCAGGCACTGGTGCATAAAAATGGACTAAAACATATTAAAATGGTTTAAAGCATACTTTGCCAAAATTACAATAACTTAAAAGTTAAAGAATCGAAGTTTTTAGATGACTTTTGATATGTGTTAGCATTTAATTTATTTTATTGCACTTCACTTTGCATGTTAAATAAATAACGCGACGTCATCACTGGCCAGAGAGAGAGAAGCGAGGAGAGTAAGGTGCTCACATGTTGAGGGGCGTCTCCCAGCAGACTGTGAGCTGGTTTAAAAATCAATGTTTTATGTTGTTTAAAGGGTATGTATATTTGTATGTGTTGGGTTTTGGACACATATGTGGGGACGTAAAGGTGCGTAAAGGTGCAATGATCGCTTTATGAAATCCTCCACAAACCCTCATAAATGAGTCGTTAAAGAATCTCTCATAACGTTACTGACTGGAGCTCAGTGTAAATGTACACTAGTTTGTGGTTCGGAATCCAGTATTTCACATGTCTCAGGCACATAATACGCATTTTACTGTGCTTTTCATATTCCTCAGACTATCTGAATTAAAGAGAAGGTTCGACTAATGCAGCTTCACCGTATGTAGAACGCGTGAAATCACGGACCTCTCCGTCGAACCGCAGCGATCAGCAGCGTTATAAAAGAATTTCGACAAATAATCCAAATTCTGAAAGAGCACAGTGAAAACATTCATTATGTATTATAGGAACCAAAGTGCACCTGTTAGTCCGACAGCATTTTGCACAACTACTCTTTTCTGATTTATGTATTCTTTGTTTCTTTTCTTTTACGCGTATTTGCATGTTTGTTGTACACAAAATAACATTTCCATTCGGAGACTTTTTCTTCATTGTTCTTATTTCGCTCACCATTTGTGCTTTTGAAACATTAAAAGTGCACTCAGTAGTAGAAAGAACTGCAGATTAATACAATTCTAAAAGATAAAATCGATAAATGTCTGATCATTTAAAAGAAACTATTGACGATTAATGTTTTTGAAAATAAAACAAGTAAACCTATGGGGGAAATGGTAATATCACGCGTACATTGCGCGCGTAAAAAGTCTTGACTTTGTGCGGACTCATCATGACGCAATTTGTTAGACAAGTGGATGTACCCTGAAGGGTGTGACCGTCAGCATTCAAAGTCTTTCACTGGACGGCAGGATATCAAAGAGGCTGAATAATACCTGTGAGAAGCTACTGCGGTAGCACGAACCAAGCGCAAGGAAACGATGAGGACCAGTCAGTGCCAAGACGGAACCTCTTTCAGCGCAAGCAGCAGATCGACCACTATGTTCCCTAGCGCGATGAATCCGTTAAACCTGACGCTCGCAGTTCTCTTGATTTCAGCGATACCACACTGTAGAAGTAAGTAGAACAAAAAACCCTCAAACTTTTGAGTACTCATTCTTATATTTACTACTGACGTTCGGAGAGAGTTGAATGCGTATTGAAAAGCCTGTGTACAAAACTGGAGAGAAGGGTGATTTAACTAGATCTAAAAATATAATGAAGCGATATATTTAAAGGTGACCAATTGTGCTGTTAAATTTCTTAAAGAGTCCAACTACAATCATTTTTGGCCTGATAGATGCGATTGGTCTGTTGCTGGCTACGAAACAAGTTGTTCACTATCATAATTAATTCTACGCAAATAGAATTAATGACTGATTTGATCGTTTACAATACCAATGATATAATATTTAGAACAATGCAGTATTATATATCAAGCCAATAGAAGATCGGTACATTTTGAAATGTAAAGGAAATGTAATAGCAATCTCCAGTTATGCAGCTGTAAGAGGTAAAGTAATAATCGGTCGGAAATTCAGAGACATAAAGTTAAGGGCAGTATTGTAATTTTCTTAGTTACAAATTTTACGACACATTTAACTGCTATTGTAAAGCATATTTGTAATATTTTAGCTGAGCAAAATTGTTTTTGTTTCCCTTATTAGCCTCTCCTGATGCACTGGGGAGAGACATTTAGGCTGGGAAAACTTGACCAGCGGCAGACACTAGATGGTTTGCCCATTAGTTCCCTGCTCACTGCTCAGGGTTGGGTATCGTAAAAAGAAATAATTTTTAAACTGTAGATTCAACTCTCTCTCTCTCTCTCTCTCTCTCTCTCTCTCTCTCTCTCTATAAACGGATCGGCATTCCTAGAAACAATGCGACTTTTCTGCTGCGTGTAGAGTGCAATGTTGCGCTGCGTTCGCCGGCACTCTAGCTGAGCAATACAACACAGTCTTACCTTCAGTGCAAGAGCCAATGGGCCTACTGTAACACTGCCGTCATCTGCCGCACATAATCGCTTATGAAGGTTTTCCAAATGTGCGTTGTTAAGTGGAAGAAACAGATCAAGACGGAGGTACCGCGAGAGCATAATTCGATTCTACAATATTAGACCGTTTAAACAGCAGTGACGGTCAAACCTACGAGACACTGTACAGTGGCCGGCACTGTAGTTTCACGCGACTTTCACTGTAGACTGCAAGGACATCGAAAGATATCTAAAAAAGCAGTCTAAAGCATTGGTATTTTATGTTGCAGTGATAGAAGAAACAAAAAGAGTGTGTTTAGTATTGTTGATTATTCTTTGTATTTGTTGTACTGATCTCTGAAAGTCTATAAACAAACATGACAATCACTGACAATCACTGACACATGTTTCAGTTTTGAAAAATACATGCAAAGCATTAACAAGATAGTAAACAATGAGATTTCATTCAAAGGCATAAACAGTTATGCATCTAATTATGCAAAATTTCACTAATTGAACTAATTGAACCAGTTCTACAGAGCTTCAATTATGGTGTGTGTGTGTGTGTGTGTGTTAAAGGTGCTCCAGTGTTTCTGAATCCAGTCACGACAGAGCATGACCAGCTGTTAAACCAAGTAGGTATCATCTACACCCAAAGCATGCATGTGCACAGATATTCACTGAATATCTCAGTAATTCTCTTAATCCTTTCTAATCTGTCTTTCCTATTCATTATAATTACAGTTAAATCATGGGATTAATATTTGACCTTAAGGTGTCATAACGCATTGTATTTGCTGAACTACAGCACCAAAGAGGCATGTAATGACGTAACCTCTGCTTTCTCATGTGAACAACGAGGAGCTGCATGCAGCTGCTCAGGCTCCTGCGTCTCATATAATACTTCAGGTTTTCCAAATATGATGGGCATATTTCCATATCAGAGCATTTACTGTAAAGCTTTGAAAGTGTGAAAATGATCTAGTGTGTGTAATATAAACTACCTGGCAGAGTTCATATAGACGTACAGAATGTTTGACAAAGTCCTTACTGCTGTGTTTTCCCTCTCTCTCTCTCCCTCTCTCTCTCTCTCTCCCTCTCTCTCTCCCTCTCTCTCTCTCTCTCTCTCTCTCTCTCTCTCTCTCCCTCACACACGCTCACCTCCCTCTCTCTCTATCTATCACACATGCACATCTTTCTCGCTCTCTCTCTTTCTCTCTCACACACACCCATCTCTCGCTCTCTCTCTCTCTCTCTCACACACACACACGCACACTTCTCTCTCTCTCACACATGCACACCTTTCTCTCTTTCTCTTTCTCTCAAACACACACCCCCCCTCTCTCTTTCTCTCTCTCTCACACACACACACACACACGCACACCTCTCTCTCTCTCTCTCTTTCACACATGCACAACTTTCTCTCTCTCACACGCACACCTCCCTCTCTCTCTCTCTCTTTCTCTCTCTATCTCACACATGCACACCTTTCTCTCCCTCTCTCTCCCTCACACACGCACACCTCTCGCTCTCTTTCT
>JAOXYF010000018.1:26536695-26562399 GCA_028565775.1 Sternarchorhynchus goeldii
TCTCTCTCCCTCTCTCTCTCTCCCTTTCTCTCTCTCTCTCTCTCTCTCTCTCTCTCTCCCTCTCTCTCTCTCTCTCTCTCTCTCTCACAGATGGCTAACATGTGCACGTCCCAGCTCTCTGCAAAAACACCCCTCAGAGTGAGTGAAGCAGTCTTTAGACAAAGCACTGTCCCTTTATGTAACCGAACAGTGTTTGGTCAATACTATTCACCTTTAGATGGCTCTGTTCCAGCAATTGATCTTTGGAAAACATCTCAATAGCTCTTTCCATGGCATGGAGCCTAAAGATCTGAGTCATTTGCATGAAGAGTAACTTATTAAACTGTCTGTAACCCCCATTCCTGTCTTTCAGACACTGGACGTACTGCAGGACCTCTGTGGCTTGATGTTGGAGCTGATACAAAATGCTCAGGTGAGTCTCTCCTGCTCTGACGCTGTGATATTGAGTGTGGTTATACATATTGTCAGCTTTGTCTATGATGAACTGCAGCTAGATTGAGGAAGTATGTGGACAAAGTAAAGCTTGACTGTGTCTCTCTGTGTTCAGGAGCTGACAGCTCGAGAGACCACTAAAAGAGTGAGTACCACTGTCATCTCCAGCTACGTTCAGACACTGCTGACAGTACATTCCAACTGCATTAAATCATCAACCTTTTTTTCTGTGTTTTTGTGTACTCCTGTAATCACGTGTTTGTGTAACTGTGCCTGTTTTGTGTTATTCATTTGTTGTTTTACATGTGTACTTTTTGTGGAGGTGCTTTGATGTATGTTTGTCGGTCTGAATTTGTGTGTGTGTCCATCGTGTCACGTTTGTGTGTCTCTCCTAATGTGAATGTGTGTAGTTTTTGTTTCATTACACTAAGCCAAATGGGGCTGGACTCTTGGATGAGACGGTAGGTTCAATGTGACCAGCTCTCTCTCTCTTTCTCTCTCTCTCTCTGTCTCTCTTCCTCTCTCTCTCTCTCTATCTCTCTCTCTCTCTTCCTCTCTCTCTCTCCCTCTCTCTCTATCTCTCTCTCTATCTATCTATCTATCTATCTATCTATCTATCTATCTATCTATCTATCTATCTATCTATCTATCTATCTATCTATCTCCTGTACTGGAACGCCTGCTGATTGCTCCTCTGTCGCTAATTTCCAAATATACACTGTTTCCTTACACATCTAACTGCACAATCATGGAAGGCCTTATGCAATAATCACACACACACACACACACATGTAAATGTAGAAGAGTGGACATCATGTTCTCTTTGGGGTTGTGTTCACTAGTGTTCCTTGCCACTTGCTTGGAGTGTGTGTGTTCACTTGAGAGTCAGGTTGTACATTACCTGGTGTGTCTAGACACATTAGAGCACTAAACATTGTAGAAATTAAACTTATCCAAAAGATGTAGAAATCAGGCAATTTGACAACACCTTTTGTTCATTAACAAGCCCTTCAGTTATTAATTGCAGGCTGTAATTGTAGTATTTCTTCAGGCACTTAATTGTTAAGTGCTGTAATTTTCTTGAAATCTCTTTCAAGTTTGGCAAATTAATTTTGGATGGAATTAGTTTGTAAATGTTCATGGCTGCTACTTCATGATTGCCATTGTGTTAAACCTACTTACTGTTAGAGAAAGTGAAACAGATCAAGGTAACATTTTGTGATGATGTGTGCATGAACAAGTTTAGCCTAAGAGATACAGAGAGAAAGAGAGAAAGTGGGAGAAAGAGCTTGAGAGAGAGAAAGAGAGAGAGAGTGAGTGAGTGAGTGAGTGAGAGTGAGAGTGAAAGTGAGTGAAAGAGTGAGAGTGAGTGAGAGAGAGAAAAACTGACATAACATTTAATAGAATAGGCTACTGCCCCCTGGTAAACCCATGTTTCAGTAATTCACTTTAACTTACGTTAAAGCTCTTCTTCCCCTACTGTCAATAAACCAGAAAAACATCCTAGAAAATCAGAAAAGGTTCGTACTTCGTAGAGCAATGGTGATAGAACCTTCAATGTATGTAGAATTGGAGATGGTGATAGAACCTTCAATGTATGTAGAATTGGAGATGTATTTGTACATTTATGCCTTAGATGGACACACTCTCTCTGCAAAAACCTCTTTGCACTCGTTGGTCATTGGCACAGAGTAGCTGCTTTTGCATGGCCTATTCAACTTTGTGTATGTGTGTGTGTGTGATGCATGTAAATGCACTCTTAAGTGCAAGATGAACACTGAGTTGCACTGAGGACAGTTGTGTGTGTGTGTGTGTGCGTTTGTGTGTGTGTGCGCACGCGTGCGTCCTCTCTGTGACTCGTGCCCTAACCTTTTCAGGGCCGCTGTTCATGGAACTCATCTCTCTTCATGTTTGTGTGTGTGTGTGTGTGTGTGTGTGTGTGTGTGTCAGCCCGTTGTGTTCCACCCTCTCCTGCAGCTTGTGCCCCAGCTCCACAGCCGGAGACACAGAGGAGTAGATCCACTCGTATGTATCTTCCACATGTTCCCTGCTCTGTCACCAGGGCAAATACGGTCCCCTGTTACCTTTAGCACCGCGCGGTTCCGTCTCGCTCTGAGATGCGCTAGGGTCGCACCTTGCTGGTGCGTGATAGCATCTGTAGCATTTGATATGGCCGACACATAGCATGTTTGCTGGACCAGGAAGCATGTTTTTGGCATGACATTTTTGTTGGTGTGATGCAGTTTTCTTGTCATTCTGTCCTCTGGCATTACTGTGTGAGAAACTGATGATTTCATGAACAGCCACAGTTAGTGACGTGGTTCTTGTGGGGTTGTAGGAGGATATTGCTGTTATGAGAACTGCGTCCTTCTTTAATATGTTATGATTCACCTTTATATAGTGTCGTGCAATTATGTATCACCTCTGAGACTTTTCCTCTGCACATCAGCACAGTGTGCGAATCATTTTTGCGAATGTTTCGGGGTTTATAGTGGAATGGTGTGGATACAAGTGCTTCGTTCCTGATGTTTGAACATTTATGGTTGCAGTTTTTATTTTGAGGGTTTCTGGCTCCTGTATATATTTGATGATTTTTACCTCCCCGTTTTAGCTGTGTTTTCAGTGTACTGACCGTGTGCATGAATGTGTGTGTTGCACGTGTGTCTGTATGTGTGTGCGTGCGTGTTTGTATGTGTGTTGCATGTTTGTATGTGTGTGTATGTGTGTGTGAGGGTACTTATGCTTGTTTCTGCTGGCGTGCATCTCCTTCCAAACACAGATGATGAACTGTGCTTCAAAATGAGTTGCATTATTGTCTTCGCTTCCATTTGGCTGGTAATTATCAGCTAAAACGAGCTGAACTGTGCAACATCAGGCATGTAAAGACCTGGTAGTTCTGGTACTTTTGCTTCTTTGGACCAAATAAACTCTGGGTACAATAACAGGTTTGTGTACGATTGGTCACAGCTCATGCACTCTAGCTTCCAGAATACATCATTAGTGTTTACAACCCATGAGAAAAGCTCTGAATAACAGGTTGTCCAGATCCTGCTCTAAATCTGTAGACATTAAGAACCTGTATAGAGAACCTTTGGTAAAGGTTCTTCTCAGTTTCATAACTGTAGACTGTGCCGAGAGTATCTGTGTATTCCAGCATCAAATAAGTACAATGTATCAGACGTAATGTAGAAATGTGAGATGGAACAGTATCAACAAAGACCGGTGCTTTGATGTTGAGGGGTAGAAGTGTGATTCTGAAGGTCATAAATGTGCGAACTCTTACCCAGATTAAGACAAAGATCTGAAATACTTCACTGCTTCTCAATGTGGGCACAGTAGCTGTGTCACAATGAAATAACGTTTGAATCCTGAAGTTATGGAGAGTGCTGTCGTTTGCTTATTTGGTTTTGGTCTTCAGTGGTACTTAAGTCATAGAAATGTTGAAACAGAGAGGACACGGATTTTCTCCTCAGTGTGTGTTGTGCCCTGGAGCTGCTATGGTTTCATGGCAAATGATGAACACAAAGCCATGTTTGAGCACTTGCTGTATTTCATGGCTGTTCTTTATGTGTAGTGCTAGTTGTCTCTAAAACAGCCCCCTCTCTGTTCAGGAGGACCTCCAGAGCCCGAGAACTATTCAGAGTAGGGGATACTTCTTATATCGGGTAGGAAACAACCCAGACACTCACTTGGAACGATAACTTGCTTTTTCTCCAAGTAGTATTATGACTGTCTGTCTGTCTGTCTGTCTAAAATGTTTTTTGGAAACAGTGCACTCAGAAATGTTAGCAGCCAAGTTGTAGTTCATCTTGAGAATAACTGCAGTTACGTGTTCTTCTCTTTCCAGCCGCGAAATGGAAGACGGTCAACAGAATATGTGTAAAGAACAGAAGGTATAAATACACGTGACCAGTTCTGCTTAATGTCCTTACACGCTTAAAAACCTATTTAATGGTGGTCAACAAACAAACAAACATAAAAACAAACAAACAACACAGTATTTAGCCAAGTGGAATCAGCAGCTCTCACTGAGCTTAGCGTTTTGCTCTGTGTATCAGCATATAGTCCTGGTCCTGTGGAGATGCTGTGTAAACCTGACTGAGAACCAGAGAATCATCCTGCATACCATCCCCATGTCTGGGTGCACCTGTTAACCACCCACCCCTCTGTGGTGTATAGTGATGTTGAATGTACTTAAAGAATCCAAATAAAGTCTTTTTTGTCCCAAAGGTTCTGATTGTGCAAACCTGTTGTGTCTTTTGAATTAAAAGCATTCCTGAAATGTTCTCTTGCTGTTGTAGTGTGATTTTAAATAACTAGTTACAATCATCTTTGTGGTGTTCTGAGTGAATATTTATATCCAGGAAACTGGTCAATAGTCTTGAAATGATACACTAAGATCTCTCTCTCTCTCTCTCTCTATCTATCTATCTTAGGATGACATATAAAAACCTTTCCCTCTGATTCTTACTCAGGTTTTTCAGAGAAGACACATCAGTTTCCTATTTGTGTGTTGTTTGCATGCAATGCCTATTTAAAAAAATCCTTTGTAGTTTTTCTCCCAAGATTATGCATGTGGAAAAAGAAAAAAAGTCACGATTATTAAACCACTCAGTGCTACATAACCAGATGCGTTTACTCTTCACTATGTCGTTAGTTCTAACAGACTCGGGTAGTGCGGGGCATAACCAGGTCCGCACTGTCCATCGGGAGTACCGGGAGCACACACACCCCGTCTCTGCAGTCCTGTTTAACACGCACCGTCTCTATGGTTCTGTTTTGCGAATTGGGTCTTTCTGCCATGACGTGACAAAAAAAAATATTATCCCGCTCACACGCGCACAATAACGCTGGCGAGGTTGTGCTAATAGCATCTTAGAAATTGATAAGAAGAGAAAATGTGTTGTGGAGAGGGAAGAGAAGGACGTGAAGAAGCTGCTATGTGTTTAGGATTGGTTTGGTTTTGTAAATTGTTTTGTAGCCTACAGAATCTTACCGTTAACTAGCCATAAATTAACAGTTAAATATTCACATTCACGTTCGGACTTTTTGCTGTTTTGAGCTGTTAATACAATAACACTGATTTCCGTTTTGGAACTTTAACGCGAGTATTTTCCGGCAGCTCAGTCATATGAAAACGTGTTATACAACTACGTGGCCGCTAGATGTCCCTAGTTCTCTGTGATTTAACTGATTTCACACTTAAATTTATGGGATCGCTGCAATACCAGCCACAACCACTCTTTAAATTTAGACAACGCGCGTGAGTGTGGGATTATGCCTGTGTAGTTGTCTTTCCATCATTTTTCTTTTTTAATGTGTGAAAATATCACAGGTATTTTACACGGTTTGTAAAACTAGATTTGATCTAAGTAGTCAATGAAATATGCGACAGGAGAAGAATTCCATTGTAATGACAACTCTTGACTCATGCTCCGCCTTTCAGCAAAACACACACGCATAACGCGCTGATTGGGCGTGTCAAATGTCAATATTATAACCCCACCCTATTTTGTTTCGCGCGCCCAGTCACTATCAAGGTTGCTTGACTTGCGTGTTTGACCTAATTGGCATTCTGCCAAACGAATGAGTGACGTATGAGTGCCAAAGATTGGGAGCGTTTGTATAACACACAATGAATAGAAACGCACGCAACGAAAAAGAGACAGGTAGAGTTATTAATTACTCTCAAAACTGTTTACCAAACAGGCCATTGAATAGATTACATTATGACCGTTTTACGGCATAACTCTGGGGAAATTTTAGTACTTGCGGTTGCAACTAAATTCCAGTACCTACACCCGTGAAAATAAAACCCGATCATTTTGCGACCACTTAACTATTTAAGGACCGTTAATACATATTTATTACACTGGTCATCTATTACAGAGTTTTATACTTTTTTATTATGTTTTTATTCGTTATTGGTTAATGTGAGATTGTATGCTGACATGGAGTATTTGGACGTTTAAATACCATTCACGTAGTTTTGTCCAGCACGCGAGGAATTGCCTAGTGTCTGTGCCGTATTGCCAGATTGTGTAGGCTGCTGCTTCGTCTCTACTGCGCATGCCCGTGGGGAGCCCGAGGTAGGCCCTGCTGTTTTTCTAACTCCAGTCAATCCAACGCAGCCATCTAACCCAAAACAAGGAGCAAGAAATCCCCGCAGACGCGAATAAACGAGGTAAGTGCCGCTCTTATTTCTACGCGATTATGATTTTTTTGAGTGACGCCCAGTACATAGGAAGCGGAGTGTTTGTTTTAGTATTGACAGAGAAACAAAAAGAAACCGTCGCTGTTTTTTTCCCTTATGCTTGCTGGGGAAGAATCCGAAGGCCTGGTGACCCACATTTCGCTGTAGCCTAGTAAGACTGGGGAGTGTACAGTGTTGCGCCGCCAAATGTTTGTAGCTAGCTAGCTAACCGATTAAAACCCCACACGACCGTCGTGTTTTGGCCAAATTATGTATTCGGTGCTTACGTTCCGTCTTCGTCGGTTCACATTATAAACTTTGCTGCTATATTTAGATATCGAAGCACGCAGTGACCCCTGTTTAGATCACTGAAACGCGCATTAGGTTTCGGCTGCGCATTTCTCCGGCTTGCACTTTTAGGTTGCGTTAAACGTTACATTGTGCACTTCGATGGCACAGCGGGTAGCGAGAGAGTTGCGCCTAAATAATTGCGGTTCATTTTGATCTCGTTTGGTCGCTGTTCAGAGAGCGATCGAAAGCTTTCGTAAAGGGACTTTACCTTTATCTGAGGAGGGGTTGGGTAATATCCAAACCCAATTTAACCCGACCATTTTACCGTGGTTCCGCTAGAACAACCTGTAGAGGTTGTTGGTTAGCAAGATTAGATTTTTTTTTGGCTAAGCGCATTCGTAAATGGGTCGTAGGATAAGCTTGTTCAGATTTAGCCCAGAGCTACCAGACGGGACATGAGAACCTGGCTAGCGACATTTGTTGCAGATTTGTCGTCGCGATTGGCTTTGTCATGTCGGTGCAAACTCCCGCAACCTAGTGGGAAACTAGCCCAATATCACGATAACCTCAAGGAACCGCGCACCAAAACCTTTAGTGCTGATCTGGTCGATTTCTCAACTCAAGCAATCTTTAAGGGTGCTTTACGTTGCTTAATACCTTGGGAAGACGTAGAAGTGTCTATCAAAAGTCAGATAACAGTGATAATTAGGAAATCTCTAAACGTGTGTCTTCATGACAGTTCCTGCGCAGTCACGACTAGAGAGGGCAGATATTAAAATAAGTTTTTACATTTTTTTAAATTTATGTTGCTGTCATTGTGATTGGGCTGGAGCACATGACCATAAAATACCCTTCCAGTTGCTATTATCACTTGGTTACGTCCTCGCGTGTTTCACACGCACTGGACTGTGATTAATCGGACCGGTTATTGAAGTTTATTGTCATCGTTTCAGAGTTCAAGACCAGCAATGCGCTACAGTCCAATGCGCAAGTAGGTCTGAGGTCATTACCTCTGCTAAACGAATTGCGGCCTTTTTGGTAAACGCCCAGGTTGTTCACCTGCCTTTTTAGAACGGCTTTCATAAAGCCATCAAAAATAAATCGTGAGCTTTTCTCCGGACGTTCTCAAAGCTTGGTAAGCAGCGGCAGGATCATAACCTTCCTGGCTGGACTGCTGTTCGTCTAAGCGCTTTTCCTGGGATGTCCCCGTGGTTCAGCAGAATGCGAAATCAGCCCAGTCAACGTTCAAAATCATGAAGTGCTTCTTTAATACGATAAGTTTCAGTCCGCCTAATTTTTGCCGGTGCATTTTTATGGTTTACTTTATTTCACTCGCCATTTTTGCGGTAAGGGAGTGTCTATTTGTTTGGGCCACGTAAAAAAAACCCCAAATGAGTAAGGTGGTGCATGCATTCCACTAAACATTTAACAGCCTGGTATTTCTGTCCATAAAGTCATTTGGCCTTGAATCTCTGGTTGTCTCCTGAGCGAGTGCATGGATGCTGATGGAGGGTATCCTGTCGTACTCAACAAAAGGATGTTTGAATAGAGCAAGGTTAAAGCGACTCCACTCTGCACAAGTTAAATGGACGGATGATTGTATGTGGCTCATGTGAACAAAGCAAAGGTCTTTGTGATGTGCTTGGAACCGAAGGGCAGATGTGCCGTGCTTGGAGCTCTGGAGCTCGCTCGCCGCTCTGGCTGCCCTCTCTCACCATGTTGATACACACTGTATCTGCACCTGCATGATCAACACTATGAAACTGGAAACCTCTCACAGTGGAAACATTAATGTGCATGAACAGTGGTGGGAGGGAGTTTGGATGGACTTGCCTGCAGACACAATCTCTCCGACACACACACACACACCATGGTTGTGTGCGAAGCACAAACAGATGAGATGTTGACTCCAGATGAGGCCAAATAAAGGTGCTGTATGTGGGTGTCTAGAAAAGCAAAGTTTCCTTGATCATGTGTGTCCCACAGGGCACATCCAGAGTCACACGGGTGGATTTTTTTCTTAACTGCCATTAACTCATAAAACTTAAATGCTGCTTATCAATGACACAGAAGAGCAACAGCCTGACTGCTGGTTAGAGAGTACAGAAGGTTCTCAATACTTTGGTGAAGAACATGTGGGCCTAGTATGGATTAGACCACCCCCTAGATCTGCTCTAGTTTGTTTTTCCTGTGGAAGAACCGTGTGATTCCCACAAATGACTGTAGTCTGTGTTGTCGGGGTAATGTGTCTTGGACATTTCAGTTTTATAATCTCATGGTTTAGATCTACTGTGGAACTGAACGACGGTCTTCCCAGCAAACGTCGAATCTCCACAGTGACCGGTGGTTACTAGGTGACACTTCAGAGCCGCAAGTCTGAGTGGAACCTACTTCTGCAAGATCTAATCTACTGACACAGAGAGTGAAGAAGGAAGGCTAAGACAGTGAAACAGGAATGGTTATTAATTGGACTGAGGCATCGGATGCATAGAATAAATGAATCCTTCTGGATAAAAGGGCATCTGTAATGTTACAGATAAAAATGGTAATTAGATGGAGGGGAAAACTCTACTAGAGAAACTTTGTTTTTAATCTGAAATAATGGACATGAAACATATTGTACTTACACGGATATTTGACTTTGGAGATGTTTGTCCATCTTGGCAAAATCCAGAACTTTCTCAGACGTCTGTGTAGCTGTCCTGAGATGTCCTGAGATGCCTCTCCAGATTGCTGCTTCCTGTTTGAACTCCCTCGTTCTTGGATGAGTTTTAAATGTGTGTGTCTGTATTTGGAAGAGCTAAATTACCCTGGGACTGGTTCCCTAAACACTGATCACTCTTTCTCTGAAGTGAACTCTGACTGCAGTATTCACTCGACCTGTTCCATTAAGAACCCGATTGTAGATCCAACAGGAATATAAAGACGTTTTAGGTCACGCAGAAGAAACAAACCAAAAACAGAACTGGTGTTTTTGAACTCGTGTTGAAAAGCATATTAAAAATTCTATTACAGATCAGATGAAACACTCTCTAATATGAAAAAAATATCCACAGCTTTGTGAAGAATGATGTCTCGCGCACACACATTGTCGAGGAAGTAACCGATGACCTGATCTGGATAAGATCTGATCTGGATATTGAACAGATTTTTGTTTGCTCTTGTGACTATGTGGAGACTGAGGTGCAACTCTAAACGTCGTTCTTTCTACATGTAGGGTTGATAAATCCTCAAGGTATTTTCGCCTCTAACATGGACTTGTCTTTCCCTTTGCAGCTCTTTGTGGGCCGTTTTAAAGCAGCGATTGATGGCAACATCACTTTGAAGCAGCATCCCCATGGTTACCGGGTTTACATACCATAGGCCTGTTTTAGCCTGACCACCTTAATAGTTACAGCATGGCTTAATTCAAAGGACTGTTAAAGGGGTTGTTTCAGATGGAAGCTCTGTGTCTGGTGGTCTAGGAAGCAGCTCAAACTCTCTTAGGCCTGTTTGTCAGTAGTCAGGCTGTAAAATGGTCTTCCACAACATCACCGTGATGCTCTTCTGTCTTGTGTTTTTTATATATTCTGCATAATTTACTCTTGAACTAGAATGAGATGCTCAAAAAAAAAATCAATATATTTTGGCAGTTCATTTCCTTGACAACCAGGTGCCATGTGGGTGTCACTGTGCGCTGTGTTGTAGGAGAATAGTTTAGCATGTTGGCGCTACACATGGTAGTTATATGCAAACACTGTATCTAAGAGCTAGTTCTGTGTAATTGGAGTGGTGTAGTTCTGTCTGTGTTCAGAAGTACAGCCTTTGAAATGGAACACTATGTTGTGTCCAGCTGGGTTTGGCAGTGGATTGGCGTGTAAACTGTGCGTAAATGATTAGCCTGCTTGCTGAGAATGAGAATTTGCAATAATAAGTGTTGTAGTGTTATTGTAGAGCAACGTCTAGATTTCGCTACGTCAGCAGTTCTTGCTTTAAACCAAATCCACTTCAAGCTGCCTCTGGCCCTGTTTGGTTGTTCCTCTGCTGGTGAGGCTCAGGGCTCTGCATATAGACCAGAGCACATCTGGTTATCAGAGATATTCTCCCACAGCTCTGTTGGCAGGGCAACGACCCCTGACTTCTTTCCAGAAGCACCCCAAGTTTCCTGCCTCCATGGGCAGATGTAACTGGAGTCAGCAGGGGCCTTATTCCCAGTGTCGTGCCTGGCCACTCCCAGGGCTGAGCTGCCCTGCCCCACTGACCCTCCGCCCACAGGGACTCTTGACTCCTCTGTGGGGGTGTGGGCTGCTATGACGAGGCCTTCTGCCGGCCTGCGGCTCTCTACATCCGCCAACTCCGCCCAAACCTCCCCGCATCCATCTGCTCCCCCTGATACAGCAGAGTCTCATTTTATGACCCATGAGCGATTCTTACTTTGTGTTTGTTTGTTTTTTTTCCTGGCTGATGGAGAATGCAATGATGCACAGCCTTTTCAGGCTCGGTCATGGCATGTACCATTTTGCGGGGGGGGGGATTGGGGGGTGTTGGGTTAGACAGCATGCGGGGGGGGGGGTGTTGGGTTAGACAGCATCACAGTAATTCACAGTCCTGCAGTGTGACGTGTGCATGACTCCTGCGCTCAGCAGTGATTCTGGATATGCAGTATTAGCCTGTGTCCGCTGGTATTTCAGATGGGCTCGTTTGATCATTCGCTGGGTAGAATGGGAAATGTTTCGTTAAAATCAGGTGTCTAGTAAGGGGTTAACTATTTCACTGCCAAAAGCTTCTTTAAAAAATGAGTGTTCAGAGTGGTGCGTCGAAGTTCTTGGTCTCTTCAAAATGAGTCTCCAAAATTCTGTTCAATGTTATTATATCATGCACATCAGGTATTTGAGTTTAGACTTTAGCTCAGTTTAATTTTGAGATGTCGTTTACTCAAGGACTTAATGCTTAACTTGCTCTTTTGCTTTGAAGTAAAATGTTCTCGCTGAGCTGAATGAATCTGTGGAGTCCTCATTAGAGCTCTATACAATCATTTTTTTGAATCACGTAAAATATAAAAAAAAATGAAATCAAATCTCGACCGCGTAGTCAAATAGCATATTTAACCCGATAAATGTGCCGCTTGTCCCGCAGCATCCTGCTGTCTGTGGTTTTGTTGTACCGTTGTAATGCTGTCCATCTGTTGTTCACACAATGCTCTCGAATTTACAGACTGGAAATGCAGCTCTGCCTTTCCTCCACACTAAATCGTCTTGTACCAAAACCACAGTGAGTGTAGTGTTACCTTTATTATTTTGGTGTTGAGCTCCTGGTGATCTGTGTGCTGAGACTGAAATCTAATGAAGGGAATTTATTTAAATAAGAACTTCCCAATTGTGTGTTTATATTGTTGTCTCGTTTGTTTACACACGCATAATACGATTTGCTTAAAGTCTCGCGTTTAACCCCCCTGATTCATTTTCGTCTGGAGTGGTGGAGGTCTTGGCCAATCAGGGCTTAATGACTTGTTCGGCCACCCTGCTGCACAGAGGAAAGCTGACTGACGGCTGACTGTCGTGGTTGGAGAACCAAATGCGACAGCAACTAGCCACGGCCAACCCACTTTAAGAGCAAATCTGTCCAGCAATGTGCAAAGTTAAGAGAGTGTGAGAGAAAATGGAAAAAAATGACATGAAATTTTCCCTTCACTGGTGTACATATGCAGCGCCATTCACAAACAATTAAAAGGTTCTAATGGGCCACCCAGCTGGAGTTCAGTTGCTGGGGAGAGGAAGGTGGTGTTTCTCCTCCTGCACGTGAAGAGAAATCCTTCACACTTTTCTTTGTTAGTCAAAGTCTCCACCAAACACTGGTTTTGTTGGTCTTTTGAAGCTCAAGCACGGTTATATTGCTTGAACAATTTTTAATAGTAGCACAAACGGGGATTATGGATCACCATCACACGCATCAAATACTCGTAGATGCTCGTGTCCATCTGCCTGTCAGACAGACGTTCCTTGTGAAAGTCTTAATGTTCCTCTCTCTGCCTGCTCAGATTGACCCGTGCTTACGGCATCTCTGACGGGGATTCACACACCTGGAGGAAGGGCTGGTGCTGTTGGGCTTCAGCTTTCCGTGTTCGAGCGAGGAAGAGCAGACCTGCCCGGCCTGTGCCTGCGCTAGTCTTACTGTGGGTTGGTCTGTTGAGAGGTGGAAGCACAGTGTTCCTAGCTTGGTGTGTTGAGTCTGCGTTCTGATGGAGGCTGAAGATGTCGCGTATTACTGGAGCTTGTGCGCGCGCACACACAACCACTACTCTTCTCCACCCACTTTTTCCAGTGATCTCACTGTCTAGGATTCGCTCAACCCACAGGTCCCCCTTTTGCGTCTCTGTGAGGGGAGTAGAGAGATGACCTATTGGTGCGTGGAGGGGGAGGGCAGCATGGCTGTGCTGGAGTGGCCCAGTTTCCATCCAACCCGCGTCCAGAGAGTAGAGCTTCTTTTGTGCCAGCGTTGCTGTTTCGAGGGAGTGTGTTTGGCCCGTACCATCACACTTCTAACTCCGTGCATGTTTCGTTGCCGATCTTGTCTTCAACCTCCTGGAACCTGTTTTGGGTGGTGAGAACTTGAGGAGAACTTCAGTATCTCATCTGGACAAGGATTCCAGTCCAGGCTAAATTACTGTTGGATGCCATGCAGAGTTTGCTCTCCAGCTTTGGTCGAGATGCTTCTTCATGCTTGTATAAATGTTTTTATTTATCTGCGTGCAGAATGGTCCTCTCTTGACTACGCTGAACAAAGCCAAAACATGTTCAAGAATCAGGAAGTCCTGTGTTTAACTCATTTGGCTAAAAGAGCGTTTCCAGACGGTGGGCTTCCAGGTTCAGACTCTCACGCTGTCTGTGAACGCACAGCAGAGGCTCAGCTGCTGTGGAAGTCTCGCTCACACTTTCACACGATTGCTGACCCATTCAGTACAAATTTGTATGATGTCTGAAACATGCAAGATCGTTTTAGGGAAATTTGGTGGAAATGTGCTGATGATTTCATACCACTGAGTGGTTTTTGAGTGTATAGCAGCATGGAGAACAAAGCATCTTTTTGTGGTTGTTTTCAGGTCATGGTAAGCGGGCCATGTTCAGTTCTTCAGGTGTTTACCTCGTACTGCTGCCAAGGAAGAGTGTATGGTTGAATCACACAGGCTCACGTCAGTCTAGGACTGTGTTTTAGGTGAAATCTGTGAATCGGGGTTCCTGTGGGTTTCCACACACAGGTGGAGGTGTGCGTTCAGGTGTTCACAAGCACTAACTTCTAGGTGCCTAGCTAGCAGGTTGGCCTGCGTTTGTATGTTTCTATTGTTGCGTGAACTTGAGTGCGGTAGTAGGAGAGTTAATATTAACCCACCAGAATAACGTTTCACTTCCCAGTACCTGGCTGGTAGAGGAATGTGCTTCAGCATGCTGAAAACAAAGCTCAGGTTTTTCCATGTTAGCATAATTTCTCTATTTTAAGGCAGCAGGCGTCATCTGTTGGCTAATGATTACAGCTTAGCAAGCTGGCAGGCCAGACGTTTCCAGGACATGAAGACTGTGTCAGGCTCTGATCTCCAGGAGACATGAACGTGTTAGCTAGCTAATGCTCCAGCCCTCTGCGGGTGAGTGGAATTGTGCTTTAACTGGGATAATGATCATGAGGTGTGAAAGTGGAGAAATTCCAAACACAGTACAGAGTTCCAGATCCAGCCTACATGACGTTTTAAAGTCCTAGGGTGCATCTTAAAGGTCCTGTATTTCATGTTGCCTTGGCTTTGTTTTATGAAATTCAATACAGGCGCATATCTGGTTTGCATATTTAAATCTGTTATATGTAACATGACACCATTCAAAACACATCATTCCATTTTTTTCCTACTCTTGTAACACGCTGTTCTGTGGCTGACGTGGACTCCTTCCACCACCCTCAGACACCAACACCGACTCCGCCTTGCGTCCGCGGGCTCTCGATCAGCACTGGCGCCCCCATCTCCTCGGAGAAAGTGCCCTGAACTTGCCGTACTGATGGGGCCGTTTGCTTCTGTGTGTTGGCACATGCGTTCCTTCTGAAGAACCGCTTCAAAGAGATGCTGGTCCGAAAGTGTTCGGAGTGCTGCCGATTTGCTTCCTGTGCTGAGCTGCTTCCTCTTCCTGAGGTCGTTGAAGTGGCATTACGAGCTATTAATAATCTGCACCAGCATCTCGAGGTCAGAAAGGCCACTGAGGTGCAGGAGCTGAAGGGTTCTGCGTTCACTGTCTTCTGTCACTAGACCTTGCCGTTATACTCTCTGGTTCTTTACCCTGAGAAAACGGCTTTAGGAACAGAAGAGGCTCATGAGGAAAGGACCTAATCCTAACACCAGTCCTTACCCTGAAAATACAGCTTCAAACTAGAGTTAGTGACGTCAGGACCTTCTGCATCCGCGGTATCCAAGACTTTCTCTGGTGGTGCATGGTAGAACTTTTCTTTGTCTTCGTGATTTAAAGACTTGCATCTTTCCATTATGCATCACCTAGGATTCCATGTGGCTGGATCTTCTGGTGGGAATGCGGAGTCCTGGATGAGCCCTGGAAGGTTCTAGGCATGGTTGCGTTCTCTGGAACTGATGTTGAGTGGGTTTTTTTCTTTTCTGCACATTTGTGTTTTATTGTCTCACTGAATTTTTAAGGAAAAGTAGAATAAAGAGATCAGACGGCTTAATAATGATGATGCAATTCCTTCCCCTTGTGTCTGGAACCGACCGTCTTCTATCCAGCTTGGTGCTGCTGGCCCTCTGGAGCCAGACTCTCCTGCCCCACTTGGCAGATGCTCTGGTGTTTGGCTCTGAGCCGGCGCTTCAGAGAGGCCCGACCCGAGGCTGTAGAGCTCTGCTGTAGGGCCCGGGGCCAGCTGCGTGGCGGGGCCCACGGCCAGTGGAAAGCAGAAGCACTCAGATGTTTTCCTGTCTGCTCGATGCTGGAAGCACCTCCAGACAAAGGGAGCTTTTATGAGCTCCAGGCAGCGAGACTAGGAGCCTGCAGCGGTCGGGTCCTCCGCAGGCGGGGGACTCTCGCTCGGGTGCTTCTGATCACCAGCGCCTGCGATGTTTAGGGTGATGATGATGTGAGTTTGTGGTGCAGGTTTAATGGGTGTACGTTTACTGCCACTCCACATAACCCTCTTGTAGTGACTCCCCCTAGACGGTAGTCTAGACGGTATCTGGGTTTTTTTTGTTTTTCCTCCTCTCTCAAAGGTCAGCGGTGGCCATGGTAACGGCGATGCAGGTGGGCTGGGCCGTATGGCCCCCTTCTAGCGCTGCAAAATGTGTTTTATTTTCGTCAGTTGTTACGGCTGCACTCCAACACTGCAGCCAATCACCACCTGTGAAGGAGCTCACAAAGAGTCTTTTTTGGGAGCACAGGAGCGTATTGCAGTGGTAATATGTAGCTGCACAGAGATTTATTTAAATTTTTTTGCCCTCACCACGGCACCTTTTTCACCTGCCTCAGACGAGGCTTCCTTTCCTCGAGGAGGCAGGATGCAGGGGGGTGGGGTGGGGCTGAGTCAGCAGGGTAAAGTACGTGGCCCCAGCAGGACAGGTTAGCCAGGCAGCCTGATGCTGCTCCCCCATTGTTCTACCGTTTTCACCACCACGCCTCGCGGGTCGAGCCTCGCGGGTCGTGTTCCTGCGTTCGCTCCGACAGGTGGCTGGAGCTGCTGTCAAACTGCCTCCACGACGCCGACAGTCTTCTCCTCCAGGTAAAAATCTCCGAATATCGCAGGTTAAAGGGTTTAACCGCAACCAGGGAAGGTTTCCTCAGCCGAGTGCCAGCCGTCAGCGAGCAGTTGTGACGGGCCGTTATTAGTGAGCGAGAGTGTATTCCCAGGACACACCCCGGGAGTGGTGAGGTTTACCCACAGCCCTGCGGAGGAACACCTGCTGATCGAGGTGTACCTGAACGTGAGGGCGGTCGAACCAGCGAACCAGAGGGAATCTCTGATGTGGAGGAATCCGCCTTCTATTTTTACCTTGGCTGGCGAGAGTGGTTGCTATGGCGTCGCCGATGGGCACCGTTGTCATGCCATCGTCTCTATGCGCTTTGCAGCACAGATCCTTCAGAATGACTCACGGCCTCTGCGTTTGCCTGACCTACATCTGAGAAGGCGCGTACACACACGCACACACCCAGAGAACCCGCAGAGACTCGATGTGCATGGCAGGAAAAGTGATGGTTCACAGAATGCTTGGCCACATACATTTATTAAGAACGTCTGGTTGCGTGCGAGATGTTTTGAGCTGATGTATGCTAATTTGAGCACCTTTGATGCACTTTCGGCGGAAGATGAGCAACTCGGCCGAGTTCAGCGTCGGTCCACGCGAGCTCACGCGTGTTTTCTTCCATAACCGCTCGAGATCGAGCACAAACTCATATAGCGCATGATCAGTGGTGTAAACATGGGCGTGGGGGAGGAGAGAGAGAGACGGAGAGACAGAGAGAGAGAAGCTCATTTGTAAATGTGGTTAGAGAAGTATTTGCTTGGTGTGGTCATGAGATTATTGGAGTCTGGCCTGTTTGCTTCGTCAGAGGTTTTTTGAGTTGTTCTGTAGGCAGCGTTGATCTTGGTTTGCTTTTTTTTTTTACTCGAACCCCATCTGCTTCCTCTGTGGAGCTGGTGTGTCTTCACTCCTCCCTTTGCTGGGAGGGAGAGAGGAGGAAGGGTGGGGGGTTGAGACTGGCGTTAGATGGTAGTCTTTTAGTGCCATGATTCGTTTGCCATCCTTTCTGGTGTTCCCGCCCTGACCCTGGAGAGTCAGCCACCTCAGCCTGCTGTGGTCGCCATGGCAGCTTGTTGAGCGGAAAGGCGGAGGAAGGAAAGTAGGTCATTGGGTCAGCAGGTCAGTGAAGCATCCAATGACATCATGGTTACAAAACCACTGCCTGCCAGGCGACCGTGCCAACTACTGCACTACAGGGAACAATGGCTGTCTTACTTCTCCTTTGCTCTCGCATATTCTCTGTTTTTCTCTTATTTTCTCTCTCTCTCTCTCTCTCTCTCTCTCTCCATCCCTGTCATGTTCTTTTTCCTTCTCACATTCATCTCTGCCTTTAAAAAAAAACCTGCCAATAAGTTTTATTTTAATTTCTCTGTGGTTTGTCATCAGCCATTTGCAACTAATTTTCTGGTCTTCGATAAACGCCCTTTAATCTTTTTTTCATGTCTCTCTCTTTCTGCACGTCTCTCCTCTCCCCCAGGGCTTCTGCTCTGTGTCCTTCTTGATTTTTTTTTTTTTTTTTTCTTTTTCTTTTCTTTCCTAAAGCTGCCACTCGAGGCGTGAGGCTGCCACTCGAGGCGTGAGGCTGCCACTCGAGGCGTGAGGCTGCCACTCGAGGCGTGAGGCTGCCGTCGCTGCCAGTTTTGTTTTCGTTGCCCTTAAGTGATTCGCTACAAAACCCGGGTGACGCAGCAGCTCTGCTGACCAAGACGCTTCTGCTCTCCCGTCGGGGCGGTTCTGCATTTTCTCTTCTGCTTTTCGCACCAAGGCTTTCTGCAGATCGCCGAATATGTGCGGAACACCCATGTTCTCCTCCGAGCGTTGAGTGTGCGAGCCCTAGAGGGAGGAGGAGATGGAGTTGTGCAGACTGAGGGAAGCAGTTGTGTGGAGGTATTCGTACAGATGGAGGCAGGGAGGGAAGAGTCCTCTTTCGTTGTTGCAGTGCGGCTGTGTACGTGCTGGTTTAACGTGTGTGTTTGTGTAATTTTGGATGTCCTCCTCCAAAAAATGTCTTCCAAAATGTTTCCAAAAAAAAAGTACAACTGTCTCCATGTTGTGCCAAAACGCAATTATCTGTTTTATGAAGGTCAGTGTGTAAAACTATACAAAATACACCACGTCTTGCACTTAAATGACTGTTTGGCTTTGAGCCTCATTAATGGTTTTTTGAGATCAAACATCGTATTCCACATTTTAGGTGAAAACAGAATTACATCCTGTTTGACATTCAGTCACTTGGTTTTAGGGCTGTTCGATTTTTTTCCCCTTATACTCATCATTACTCTCATAATGCTACGCATCGCAATATGCAGCACAGAGTAAAAAAAAAATTTTTAATTACTGAACAATTCCCAGCCGGTTGACATCTGTTATGTGAAGAGATTTGCCATTTTGTGAATTTGTGGGAATATCTGCAGAATCTGGCGGAATGCTGCGATGTTCCAGCCGTGTGCTGGTGTGAGATGTTCCAGCCGTGTGCTGGTGTGAGATGTTCCAATGGCTGGTTTTTGCAGGAGTTGAGATGATAACGTTGTGCAGTAGTACAGGAGCTCCTGAGTCAAACTCGTAGCTCTGGGCTAAAGGCTGGAACCTGTGCCTGTGACGTGGCTGATCATAACATGGGGCCATAATGAGGGTGTGTTTGCATTCTTCTCTGTGTTTGAATGGAGGTGTGTGTGTGTGTGGAAGATTTATACCTTTTTAATGTATCTTTTACCTGCTTATTTGTAAGCGTGACCCTCCCCAGTCCTACTGTCTCTCCGTGGACACTGGGTTTATCTGAGTTCAGCCACGTTTGTTGCTCAGGTGAGGGGCGCTAGCGGCAACGGTGGGAGGTTTTGTCTGGATTGTTTTTGTTTGTTTTTTCATAATGGGTTTTGCCTGGTTCATAGTCTCCTGACGTCAGACCTAGTTCAGACTAACAATAAAGACTGACCTGCATCTTCTACACACCTGCTAAAAGCTTGTAGTTTTGCCTGTAGTTCCTCTTTTGAATCCTAAGTGTGTGCATGACCTTTACATGATACTTGATTTGCTTTTGTTTAGTTTATGTGGGAGGGTTTAGGAATGTGTGTGTTCGCGCGTGTTTGTGTAGCTGGATTAGCTTTTACATTAGAAGCTCATGTGAGCTCTCTTTGCTTTCATGCCAGAGCGATGGAGAGCTGAAGATTTGTATAAGTATACCTCAGAATATTCAGTGGAGAAATGTCTTTCTCTTTCTGGGTCACTGATCCTGGATCAGCCCTGCTGTGTTGAGGTTCTGTGAAATGCATATAGTCTTTATAAGGTGACTGTGCTGTGTACTGTACCATGAAGGTGAGGGAGCGCTGCGTTATGTACTCTACTCACGACGCCTGGATCAGGCGTAGTGTTGGCGTACACAGCTTGAGTGTGTGGAGTGTTTGGTGAGTGTTGGCGTACACAGTTTGAGTGTGTGGCGTGTTTGAGTGTGTGGCGTGTTTGAGTGTGTGGCGTGTTTGAGTGTGTGGCGTGTTTGGTGAGTGCTGGCGTACACAGCTTGAGTGTGTGGAGTGTTTGGTGAGTGCTGGCGTACACAGCTTGAGTGTGTGGAGTGTTTGAGTGCTGGTCTGAACTGAACGTACAGCACCATTTTACTTTTATATAGTTACAATTCCAATATAAAAGTCCTTCATTACAGTGTAATTTAATATCCTATTTGTAATCACGTGTTTTCCATAAGGGTAGACTTTTAATGTAGTTGCACTGTTTCTGAGTGTATTACAGTGTAACTGTGGATGTGTAATGTAAATGGATAAATGCAAGCACTTTATCTGGCCTGTATGTTATTGCTGATCAAACCCAAGTCACACATGAGTTCTTGCTCGTTGCCTAAATTGGGGCCAAACCATGCATTCAGGAGGTCCGGAAGCCCCTCCCCTTTTCCATCAGCCCGCCCTCATAAGGGAGGATTTCTCACATCAGTACAAATCCTGCACAGGGTGGGCAGGGTCTTCCACCCGCTGCTTGTAGTTCGTCATATGATCAGCAGGAGTGTGTTTCCAACACGGCGTCGCAGGTGTTTTAGGGAGTGGCTGCTCCTCTGAGATGCTTCACTCGAATGATGTTCTGTCTGTGCTTCTCAGATCAGGAGTCTGCACTGCCAGAAGCGCTGGGGGAACAGGTGGGGCTGTTCTGGGAGCAGCTCAGATGATGCCACATCACTCTTATGCATGTCAGTGATTCAGTGGCTCATTCAGAAACTCCTTTTGAGATGCCTTTCGACTTGCATTGCCCCTTCCCAGGCGGCGTGGAGAGTCTCTTGATGACTCTCGTCTTTTAAGTTCTAATTCATTTTGCTAATGACCGTGGGGTTCAGCCTGGTGCGTACGTCCTGCACGTTTCACCCGCTCGGTTCCCGACTTGTTCCGTGTGACGGTCTTTTCATTTGGGGGCTCCTCTTCCTGTTATCTCGGCCAGCCGCACTCGTCTGTTGAAGTCCTGAGAGTGGGCGGATGTTCTCGGCTGCCCCTGCAGCTCATCGCTAATGGAAGATTGTGAGGTGTGACGAAGGATCTTTGAGGTGTGCCTTGGATCGGCACGCTGGCCTGCGTCCTTTTGGAGAATTTGATTTATTATTATTTAACAAATCAGTGCTGCTTTTTAACATTAATAAAGATGATGTACTGTTACTGTAATAAAGATGATGTACTGTTACTGTAATAAAGATGATGTACTGTTACTGTAATCTAAGGGTGAGTCTTCCGTCATGTCCTACTGTTATTCTTTTTCTCTTTTTTTCCAGGCTGCTTCCCCGGTTCTGATGGCACCTACCAAACGAGCACCATTGAAGTTCTGAGTGAGTGGCAGCTTCGCTTCCCGCCGTGTTTCATGCAGTTCCACTGTGTTGTACGTGTGTTGTATGTCTGCACACCAGTGAACGAATGCTAAGTTGCGTATGAGATCGGAGCGTTTCTAGAAGAACCCGTCCGAAGCAGAGAACCTCACTGTATCTCCTCTCTCTGGCTCTGGGAAGGAGGCGTTGGCTGGCGATGCCGAACCTGCGTGCACACGCCCGTCGGAAATCGCACAGAAGTCACAAGGACCTACTGCCTGCTGTTAACCTTTGACCTATAGACCTTCTGCAAGAGCCTGCCCCTCCCCCAGCTGATAGTTTCGGTCTTTATTTTTCTACGGACTTCTCATCCTCTCTCAGAGCAGGCCAGACTGGAGGTGGGTGTGGCTTCCGCGAGGAAGTCGCCGTGGTGATCCTCGGATGACCCGTGGTCCTGTGATTTTGTTCTTTTCTGATGGTTTTGTTGTGTTTCTGTTTCAGGTTCGTATACAAATGTCTACCTCACGCTTAAAGCTCCTCCCACTGCAGCGCTGAGCGAGCCTCAAAATGACCTCCAGCATAGAGCGGTAAGTCCTGCCCCATCTCACGTGAATCTCGCGCTGCACCCGCCTGCTCGGGTTCAAGGGTAGAACAAACCAAGTAGCTGAAAATCAATTGTTACTGGAAAGTTTAAAAAAAAAAAACTGTGTTTCTTCCACAGTCAATTTCCGACCTGTTCCGTTAGCAGCCGTTGTCCTTCGCTAAACCCTGCCTGATTGTCTCGCCACCATAGCTCTCTCCCAGAAGAGTCTCTACCAGGGCGAGAACTGCTGTATTTAACCTTCATTCCCGCAGCTTCTCGGCCGTCTTTCCCTTTGACCTACGCCGCTGCGTGGTTGCCGCAGTAACCACTAAGGCCGGCGTGGAAGGCGCGTCCGTCCCGGGTGGGCTCCGCGAGGCGTTAACGCACTCTTAACTGGTCGAGCCGGTTGAGTGATGTTTGAACGAGCCTCTAGTCTGTCAGCGGTGTGGAATGTCCATGCGTAATCCCGGGATTAGCGCCTAACGTCCCTCCGCTGGTGCGAAAGAAACTCCAGACGACACACCAGGGAACAGGACGTGGAAACCTGTGCAGAAGTGTGGGACGGTGGGCTGGAAGGAGCTTCCACTTCAGTTCAGCATCACGCCACCTACTTCTCCCTGCCTGTTTCACCTCCCCCGGACGAGACTCGGCTGAGCGGGTTGAACGGGAGGCGCAAAACAAGGCGGAGCTTCCTGCTCTCTTTCACAGTCTCCAAACTGGTGTGTTGTGAGAGCGACTGATGACCAGGAAACTCACTTTTGTTTGGTCGTTTTTTCATCTCATCATTCCACACAGTGGAAAATCATCACACTGAAGCCACTACCTGAAAAATTCACACGTGCATATTTAATGCTGGTGAAGGCCACATTACTCTCTTCGTTGTGGTGTTTATCATACATGGCTGCCACATAATATTGACACACGGGACTCGTGGAGGTGGCGGGCTGTTTTCGACCAGTCGCTACACGCCCTGCTAGCTGGAACTGCTCCCTCAGTACTCAGGCATGCTGATTTAACTCTTTCTTCACGCATGACCGGACCTGCAGCAGAGGGAGAGGTCTGGTCAGACCTGCTGTAGCAGTTACAAACGGCACACACGTTGTGAGTCTGCGCTGGTGAGTCCTTGCTCACGGGCACCGCGGTGGTGACCGAGAGACGACTCCCGTCCCACTCCGCAACTTTTAATTGTTAAACATAAGAACTGATTGAATAAAAAACAAACAAACATGATTTGAAAATCAGGGTTTTGAGATGTTCTCTGGGGCTGAATGGCCGTTAATGAGGGGCATTTTTTGTTTGTCTGGTGATGGCGATGAGGGATCACGTGAGCTCATGAGGGTTGATGAGGGTTCACGTGATGGTTGATGAGGGTTCACGTGATGGTTGATGAGGGTTCACGTGATGGTTGATGAGGGTTGATGAGGGTTCACGTGAGCTTGTGGTCGTTTTTGGTGAGGTGTGTTGTGTTGTTATCCTGCTATTGACTGTTTCTCACCCCCCCTCAGAGCAGCACAAACAGAATTAAGGTTAATGATTCCCTGACCTCAGACTCCAGTGTTTGGGGGGGGGGTACTGTTTACTGTAAGTGGAGGTATTGCAGAATGCTGTTTTTATTTCGCCATGATGAAAGGTTATTAATCTAAAGCCAAGATCACGGGGGAACTGGTCTCACCGTATAATTACTGTGAGGATCACTACAGTAAGAAAACAACACACTAAATGCACTATTAAATCCATCGCTGGTTAGGTGTGTGTGTGTGTGTGTGTGTGTGTGTGTCAGCCGGTGTCCTTTTCCAGTGAGGAGCAGTCCTCTCTAATTGCTCATTGAGGGGTTTGTTAATACACTTGAGCAGGTGTGAAGGTGGCCGTTCTGTTGCTGGTCTTTCATGCCTTTGATCACGGAGAGACGGCAAAAGGAAACGGTGGCAAAAAACCCTTCCTCTGCAGTCCGGAGGCTCGAGTGAACGGTGCGCCGGTGTCATTGAAAAATAAGAGCGCCACCTGGAGGATTGGGGTTTTACAGTGAGCACACAGACACTCACTTCATTTCATTTCTTTATCCCACATTGTTTTGGAGATGGGAGCTTTCAGTGTTTTGGTTGTTTGACAGATGCAGGTGTGTGTGGTGTTCACTGGTGTGGTGTTGTGAACATGCCCCCAACCCTCTGGATCATGTGGGGGTTTTTCCCTCCGTTATTCTGATAATGCGGGTGTGTTGATATGGATGCGCGCACACACACCCTCTCAACCTTTCTGACCAGTTGGGATCTGGTTTCAGAGTAGATATAAATATCTTGGTGTGCTGACTGAAACATTGACACGTGCGCACAAACATGCATACTCACTAGACTTTCAGCATCTCTTGGCTTTTTAGGTTCATTTCACGAAGGAACATCACAGGTTCCTGACCGAGAACAGAGGATGTTGTCTCCACAGAGCTGCCCATTCCGCATGTCACAGTTGGTCAGCGCCGAGGCGGACTGGGGCCTGGTCAGACCCGAAACTGTGGGAGGAGGAGGGGGGAGTCTGGTCAGATTCGTAACTGTGGAGGAAGGAGTTGGGGCTTGTTCAGCTCTTTTGAGGTTTTTGGGTCATAGTTGGATGCTTTTCCAAAACCACTGGAAAGCCCTTTCCTTCTGTGTACGTCTCCTGTGTCAGGGTATGGAGCTGCAGTCTGTAGTCCAGTTAAATAATGCTGGCGTGTTGGTGTTGACCAGACCCCCACTGAGTCATGTGCCGTCACTAGTCATGCACAGACCACACGGAGTATAAACCGAGACCAAGTGGCTGGCTCTTTCGGTCATGTTACCAACTGAGACGGAGAACACCCTGAACTCTGCTAAATATAGCCTGAAATTCACAGCGCCCCCCTCTGGTCTGGCTATAGAGCTGCGGTTTTGCTCTGTTTTTGAACTAGTGTCTGAACTAGTACAGTCTCCTACTGTTACTGGTTGTGTTGCATACCTACAGCAGGACAGATTTTCATTTTCATGTTCATGCCTGAGGTGTGGTTAGACAAGTGCTAATTTATGTATTTTAAGGACAGTGATGGAAATGAGTCTTCCTGTGACAGACTGAGGCCTGAAACTAGTTTGATTTGCCAGTGCATGGTTAAAAGCAAAGGCTGGCACAAATCCTAACTGCTTGGTTTGTGATCGATTGGTTTTCAGGGATGATGGCAGTATTTTCGACGGGTTGATGGAAGAAGATGAGAAGGACAAAGCAAAACGGTGAGATGGAGAAGCAGAAATAATCGCACCCTGAACCAGCAGAATCGCATTGATTTGGCTCATAAGTGTTGCTTTAAGAATGACTCATTACATTTACATTCAGAGCATTTGTCAGACACTCTCCATCCAGAGCGATTTGCATATTTAGCAGTATAGCGTGTGTGTGTGTGTGTGTGTGTGCGCACGCTCCTAGGGAATTAAATCCATGACTTTGGTGGTGTTAAACATAACTGTTTGATCAAAATGTCTTTTAAAGCAGAACCTGATCAGAAAGCATCTTTTGAGACATGGATTTTTTGCATATGAGCTCATAACATCGTCAGTGGTTGCTGATGTCTGTAGTGGAGTTTAGCTTCACTGTGTCTGTGTGTGTCTGTGTGTGTCTGTGTGTGTGTGTGTGTGTGTGTGTGTGTGTGTGTGTGTGTGTGTGTGTGT
>JAOXYF010000018.1:26574543-26615693 GCA_028565775.1 Sternarchorhynchus goeldii
GTTGGGGGTGTGTGTGTGTGTGTGTGTGTGTGTGTGTGTGTGTGTGTGTGTGTGTGTGTGTGTGTGTGTGTGTGGCTGGGTGTGTGTGTGTGTGTGTGGGTGGGTGTGTGTGTGTGTGTGTGTGTGTGTGTGTAGCAGACCGTGCTGGTTCAGTGTTGTGCATCACAGTTTGTTTAAACAGAGTGCTGTATGCGCCTTCATATCATTACTAAATCTGCTTAAATAATGGTAAGTTTAGATATTTTTTTCCTCCATTGTTATAGACAATGACATTTACAAATCTCTAAATGTACAGACATGTTACCTTTTGTAAATATCAGAGAGAGCAGAGCAGACAGAAGGACATATAGGATTGTATATTATGGAAAGTCTGGTTTTGAAAGCTTTGAGCAGATCTTGCCTCATGTATCATAAGCACTAATCAGGAGTTTCCCAGGAAGGAACTTGGGTGTAGTTGGTAATGCAGGACAAACCTTACAGCATAGATTCATATTTAATTCCTACTCCTTGCAGCCTTACAGATGGTGGAGACGGGGCAGTAATGCTATGTATAATAGTAACATTGTTATACTGATGGAGAAATACATAGTGTTAAGGCATAATTTAATTTCCAGTAGTTTTGCAGTAATACTTTAGTTGTGGTAGAGAAAAATATATTGTTAATATTAAATGATCTGAAATTTAGTCTTACCAAATTAAACCTCAATCTCATAGAAAAAACAGAGTTATTCGTTTGCACAGCTTTAAATACACTATATGATCTATATAGTGTCTGTCCTTGGATTTTGGTTGTGCTTCAGTGAACTGCAACCAAAACGGTGGCTGAAAACAGCAGCTAGAGCTGCTGCAGGCCTTTCGAGGAGCCCTTCAGAATGAGATCATGGAGATCCAGGAATGTAAACTCCAGCATCACCATCAGCACCTCGGTGGTAACGGCTGGGATGATCATCTCTAATCTGGTCCACAGGAGGTGCCGTCTTTTGGAGTAGACGTTAAACTGTCCTGACCTGTTAGAGGTCGAAAATAAAGAAAACATGGAAAGAAAAAGAAATACAGCACTTATAGCATCAGTTAGCACTTTATATTTGGGTTTGTGTGTGACGTTGGTCCTGGACGGACGGCATTATTAGCGTTGGGTGTGTCGGGTCTCCATAATGCAACACCCAAGCAAAAGCTGTTTTAATGACTACACTAATGTCCGGTTCTATTGCTGCCCAGTAAGCAGGTTCTTATGTTTTCCTAGTCGATTAGATCATGTCCCTCATGGTAATATCAGTCACGGAACAGCTTCATCTGTACGTAACCATAGCAACCGCTAGACCAACCCATTCTATAGTTACTGTGGGCCCATCAGATTATAGTGCTATGGTGAATGTTCGAGAGGGAATGTCAAGTCTTCATGGAGCTGACATCAACCTTGGCCTGCTATCATTTTAAAGTTTGGACAATCGGCATTTTTAGTGTTAGCCAAACTATTTTTCACCCTTAAAAAACTGGACAAAAGTTGTTGTGGTGTTTTTGTTTGATTAACCTAAATCAGTTTTATGTCAATGTTGACACTTGGAGAAGTCATCTTGGATATTTTGTAGTTTCCTTTTTTAAATGATCTTGTTGATAATTGCTTTTGCTTTAAATACATGTTTTATAGTCAGTAATTAGACATTCTGGCACACACATGGTGAACCCAGCAAGCGAAGATGCTAGTCAGGTTTTAGTTCGAATAGAAACGGGTTGCAAATAATTCGGATGTAATTTGAGACCTCAAACACAGCACATAACCAGTCCGAATGTTTTGCTTTCTCAGGATATCGATGCCTCCAGCTACTCAGAGTGCTGGTCCAATCACAGTTCACGTTGCAGTATCCTTTCAGTAGCAAATCTACCCCAGTGACTATCCACAAGGCAAATCCCTGGACACCTAAGAACAGGGTTGTGGAATACATTATTTAAAAAAAAAAAAAAGTCCCAGTTACCATGGTTTTTCAAAGGGGGAGGAGGGTCTAATCTATTATAACTTCATCCCATCAAGTCCAAGTTGTATACTACCCAGTACACGCGTTCAGTACGGTGAGTAGTGTGAGTTAGCCAGTGGTGACGGTATATGTTTGCTATATACAAGTTTAGAAGTGATTTGCTGATTTTTTTAATACCTTCAAGGCTTTCCCAGGAGATAAGCTGATACCGTCTGGCATAGTAATTCCACATCATGGAAGCACCATTCCACAGAGGGGGTGAACGGCTGACGAAGACAGAGTGACGGTTCCTTAGTGAATGAATGTAGATCAGTTACTCGGCTCCTTCGTAGCAGGTGTGCATGAGCTTCTCCTTAATTGCTTGGAACTTGATGAACGAAGACTGTTTTTAGAGAGGCAGATAGCCTGTTCTAAAATATCATATTTTTGTAAGGCCAGGCTAGTCCTCTGTAGAGCGTTTGTAGAGAGGCCATGTCATAGATATATTAAATGTGTAAGTATAATTATGTATCTGTTAAGAAAGGGAACAGTGAATTAAAAAAGAGGATGACCTCAGACGAAGGCCTTAAACAAACTGTGACACACGAGAACCAGATTGAACTTTCTAAACGATGCGGGCAGTGGCGTCTCGGAGGTCTGCTGTGAACGTGAGTTCACTGATGTGAGCGCACGGAGTCACGTGTCCGTGCTGCTGGGGGAGGCCAGCCACAGACACTCCTGAAGTGTCGGTTGATTGAGAAGGGCCTTTACATTTCTCGTACACCATGTTTGCTTTCACGTCCTGCTGTCCTGCTGTGAATCCCTTTCTGTTGGGCCGAGCCGCCTCACTGATGCTGTAGACTTCACATCTCACCATTTTGTTTGTTTGTTTGTTTTGTTGTTCCCTGTTTTCCAATGTTAATCTGTAGTTGACAGTAACTGACATACACTTGTACGTGGTGCTGGTAAACATTCTGACCCAGATTAATTATCGAGCACTGTAATAAATGAGTAAATTGGTAAGAATTATGGGATGTAAAAATGAGGTGCTTCATACCTCCACCTTTTTCTGTTGCTAAGGTACAGGTTACAGTTCATTTTTATTTGTAGTCGTGAGGTGAGAGCAAGCAGGACGGTGGAATAGGTTTTGAACCAACCTCTACTAAAAACAACAAACGTTCTCATTTAGGAAGATGCCTTTGATATTGAAGACATCTGCTCATCCATGAGGTGTGCATCACTTGCTGTTTCTACACGCACAGTGGAAAAGAAAATCAAAGGAGCAGGGAAAGGCCACGTTCTCTGCCTTCTCTGCGAATTGTTCCATTTTAATGATTGAAATCGGATGTATCCACGCTACTGGGTTGGGATACGAGTAAATCTACTGTAGGGTTTGTTTTTTGTTTTTTTTAAATAAATGTCACTGACTCAATCTTGTACTTGTTTGGTTTCAAATGGCTAAAAAATACATTAATTAAAGGGCTTTTAACTTCATAATCATAATTCCACAAGTTCTTCAAACGAAGGTTCCTGCCTGTGTTCTTCAATGCTGAGTTTGTGTATTAGATCACCCTGCTTTTGTCATTGTATTAGTTTGGGGAGGTGGGGGGGGTTCTCAATTTTGAATTCATTGAAGATTTGTGAAAATATTAAAACAGTCAAAACTCTGTTTCTTCTAAATACTGGTTTTAAAGACGGCTGATTTTATTTAAGACAGCAGGGATATGTCGGGTTTGGAGTCGATACAGTTCTGGTTCTGTGGTAGTAGAAACACACACACACACACACAGCAGCACTGAACAACACAGTCGGGCTTCATCAGGTTGCCCAGTTTTTTCTATGTACAACTATACTGTCGTCTTCTACTCCATCGTTCTTCTGATCATCTTATGATACACCTTTGGGTTTCATGCCCAACACTGATCGTTACAACAATGTTGGAATTGTTCCACTCAAACTATATCCAAAGAGCTGCAAGGGAAGATGAGATTACTTGCCAAAAAGTGTTGAATTTTTTGTTGAAAAATCCCAATTTAAAATAGCTGGTTCATGTTTAATGTTCTATATCTCTGACATATGTGCTAGAAGTTCTGAATGTCTGTCTCTTGCTATAATTTACCCTTGATTCACGGCAGGATACTTGTTTGGCTCATGGACTTGATCTGGCCAGTACATGTTTGGGGGAGGGAGGGGGCAGAGCAGGAACTGAGGCTAATCAAATTGTTGGTGAAGCTGTAATATTAGGGTTAATGTTTGCGATTTTGTTAGGGCTCGCAACATGACTCGGAAGTCCGGTGATCCGTGGACTTGCAGGGTGGTGATGCTGTTTTCATGGACTTGAACTAAGAAAAAAAGAAACGCTGTGTGCTTTGTAAAGGTGCTGTAGTATCACTGTGTGTGCGCGCGTGCGCTGCATTAAACCCACTCAGTACGTCGGTTCTTCTTTCATTAACCCAGACGTAACGGATGCTTTTTAATGGTTCCATTTGCTCTCCTTACTTACATTTTGAAAATAAAGATATATTTAAAAAAAAAAAAAGTACTCATTCCATCTTATGTTGTGAGTTCCAGGAGTTTAAGCTTGTGCTTAAGTAGTTTGGACTCTGACAGCATGTTGTGCAATTAAGGGAATAGTTCTGCACTTTTATTCTGCTCAGCAGGAAGTGTAGTCCAAGCAATCTCAATCTCATTCACATAAAGAAATACTTGGACCATCTGGCTTCTTAAGGACTGATTCCTGACTCGCATCTGAGCCAAATGCACTCAGTGATCCTATAGAATATCTTCAGGTCTTTTTGTTTTTGCCCCTTGCTTGAAACTGTATCAAGAGGTGATTGAAGCAGTTACATTAACACAACGTTCAGAGGCTCTGGCACCACAACAATATTGTACTTGCATTACTTTCACAGGCAAAACATCAAGGACAGAAGGGTTTAACAGGTTTTATTATGTATGAGTATGTACAATAGTGATTTTTTTCAGTCACAAATTGATGTTGGATAGGCTGTCAAATACTGATCACAGTCCAAATCATCCTCAAAACTGTACAAAACCAGCAGTCTACTTTATCCCTGACAGTACTAGAACTAAAAAAATTCAACCCAAAATAGAAAACGAACAAAAAAATCAAACAAAACTTTGCATCAAAAAAATGAATAGGAACTGCTTTGAGTTGCCCCTAAAACTTTACTCTTCCTAGGATAACTGTTCAATTCTCTTGGCAGTGTAGGCGTTTCAGATAGAATCAAACCACTTGATGAAACATTGCTAAAAAGCCTCTTGAAGACGAGACCACTGAACTTCATGTCCCAGCTGAGGCGATAATGGTGTTGCACCGGGATTCCTACCTACCCAACTGGTACATCTTACAGCAGCATAATTAGAACCTATAACCCATGTATTGCCATGCACAGTGAGCCAAGCTTCCAGCCTTCACCAGCATTCTTACCACAGGTCTGATACTAGCTTTCTAGTTTGTGGTTGCATAGGACCACACTTCATATTAGCAGTGAAGACAGCACATGTCGGAGGGTTGGAGCAGCTACTGCTACCATGGGAACGGCCAGCCACCCCACGCCTCACTCACTCACACGCTCTGTCCTGTGGTCAGAAGTGGGGGGAAAAGGCAGACGAGCTAGTGTGGAATTTTACAACTATTAAAATAACCCTAAGGCAGGTGTACCTGATGGAGGTTTCTGAGTGCAGGAAAAAGGTAGACGGTTCTGGTAGAGTGGATGTGCTTAGAGCTCCTTGGGTCTATGACCAAGCACCAGGAACATAAGAACACTGGATCAAAGGACCTTTGTGCAGGACTGGATTATCAAGAGGTCCTCAAAAAGTACTTCCTGTCCATTATCGTCAGAGCCATGTTACTGACGGACTGTGCAGGTGGGTAATCCAGAGCTTTATTCTGGGCTTTCTTGAAGGAACAGTGGAAGTCCATTCTTTGATCGGCAAGTACAGATCATCACCCACTATCTTCATACGGTGCGTCAAGGGACACATTAAAATGCACCTCCCAACTGGTTATTTGAAACTTGGATGCATTGTACCACAAGACGGACACAGCGCCTGCTTGACAAATGCACCCATGATTGATTCCATGCATTTAAAAAGGTGCACGTTGGAACAGTGCACGACTGCCCAACACGTTTCGGCACTCTGAACACTTACAGGAATAACGGAGAAGCAGAGCAATCGGAGAGTACGATGGTGCGATGATGTTTTTGGTGGATAACCTGGGGTAGAGGGGTGAACACACCCAAGATGAAAAAAAATTACTTGGTAAAGAAGCTGGCGAGGGAAAAAAGAAAAGTTGTCCCTGATGACGTGCATCTGAACACACGCGCACTCAACACAAGAGCAGTCAACACCTCCATTATACCAGGCTCAGATGAACTCGTGTTGCGTTGAAGAAAGGACTAATAAATAAATAAAACCAATGTAGCTTCTGTGCTGGGGTCTTTAACATAAGAGAAATAACACACTGCAGTCAGACACTCCACCTTTCGCAAGCTGCCTTTGTGGGCAGTCTCTCTCTTGTAAATAGAGCACAGTTAAGCTGGTATTTACAAAACAATCCCAGCACGTCTCTATTAGAATCCAACATCTGGCTTGATGAAGAGAGCAGAGAAAGCAAAGGCAAGGAACACAATGCCACCTATGATTGTGACTGTGGAGGTGAACAAAGAGAGAAAGTGTACAGTGAGTATTTGGGGGTTTTATACACATATTTGTGGTTTACCGTCAAAACCCAATGGCTGATACTTACCTGTTCTAACCGATATCCTCTGAGCCACCATTCGTCCACCAACCACAGCCAGCCCTGTGCACAAACAATGTCCCAGAGTCCCGCCCACTGCGACTCCAAACGGGTCCTGTAGCAAAGCAGAGCCGTCAATCATTTGCAGTGGTAAGACAGAAGCGAGTGCATCTTTTAACTACTCACTTACTAATATGCGATTTTAAATTGGTGAATGATCACCGAAACAGGACTCTAACCATGGTGCAACAACACTGCTAACCTGAGACTGCGTTCAGCCATGTAGCCTGATACCTTTTAAAGATACTGGTGACCGTCACTTGGAAAATCAGCACCAACTGCTCTGACTACATGTCCCAGTAATTGTCCTGACGGTACCCCACTATCCATCACACACTGCCAAAAGTTCTCTTAAGGACTCTGGACATGGAAGTGCATAAAGTGCCCCTGTGACTCAAACCTAAATGCCCAGCCTTCGGCCCCTGGAGCGGAGCCTCGACAGCACAGACTGCTCAGAGTCTGTGTAGACTGCAAGTTGAGCAGCTACGATTACTTCAGAATTTTACCCAAACACAAAAAAACTACTCTCGAAACATGAGCCCTTCAGCCGCGTGGCAGTGCGCGAGAACAGCGGCCCACCTCCCGGGCAGCCAAGACGATGGTAGCGAGCTGAGATCGGTCTCCCCACTCAGCGAGGAAGGTGAGGGTGAGAGCCTGGATGAAGATGGGAGAGATCACACTGTGCCACTTCCTCGAAGGCACCGCCGCCGCCGCCGTGCCAGTCTCTGCATCCGCCGCGCCGTTCACCAGCTTGTACCGCTGGAGCTGACCGACGTGAACACACCAACCAATCAGAGACTTTGGCAATTTATTAAAAACAATAAATAAATTCAACACATTTATTCTCTTGGGTTGCTCTTTTAAGACTGAGGACCATTATTATTTACATTATATATGCTACCACTGGGTACAGTTATAACCAAGCATGGTGTCAACTTTCACTGCTATGCTGATGATACCAAGATATACATATCAGCCCAACCTAAGCACAGACCCAGGCTAGAGAAAACTGAAGCCTGCGCAAGAGATGTGAACGATTGGATGTCACAAAATTTCCTCCACCTTAACGGTGACAAAACGGAGGTTCTCCTTTTCCAGCTCAAAGTCCGCAAGACAGAAAATAACAGCACTAATGCTAAATCTCGCCAACTTCCCATTTATACCTGGCTCAGTAGCTAAAAACCTCTGCATCATATGAGTCCAACTTATCATTTGATAAATATACAGATAATATTACTAGGATCTAGTGGAGAAGAGTATTACTAGCTTTTCTCCACCTACGCAACAGCGCCATGCTAATAAAAACATTGTCCTGGCACAATACAGAAAATGTAAATATGCCTTCATTAGCTCTAGATTGGACTACTGTATAGTACTTATTACTCTAATAAACTGAAGTAAACTTCAACTAGTTCAAAATGCTGCAGCCAGAGTTCTAACTAGAACTAGAAAGTTTGATCATATCAGCCCAGGCTCATCAGCCCTGCACTGGCTCCCAGTTCAATTCTGTATCGATTATTAAATCCTTTCATTAACGTATAAAGCTCTGCATGGCCTCGCTCCTGATCATCTGCAAGAACTTATTTCCTATTATGAGCCTCCACGTTTACTAAGATCACAGGGTGCTGCTTCTTACTGGTTCTGATAATTAATAAGGCACCAGTAGGGGAAAGAGCCTCTTTTTATAAGTGTAAATATGCCCCCCCCCCCGATCAAACTGTGCTCTTCACTATCCTCAGTGCAGTAGCATCATCAAGGTCACACAAGACACGATCTGCCCTTCCTCATTTACGTCCACAGTTCTGCCGATTCATTCACCTGCTTCCTGCCTTCGACAACATGTGCCTTCACAGTTATTTGAACCCACCAGCAGGGTTTAGGAAAAGAGCCTGATAAGCAGAAACGGACACCTCACCTCCTCGTCTTTCTTCTTGATCTCGGCCTGCACCTCCTCGAGCTCCTCCTGCCCTTCATCGGCAGTCATCCTCAGACCTTCTCTCAGCATCCTCACCCCAAAGATGGCGAACAGCGCCGTGGAGACGTAGTAGGTGTAGATCCGCGGGATAACGGTGGTGGCGTAACCAAACAGCACTGGCGGGAAGGACACATGGAGCAATCGTATCATGTTTACAAGCAAAGCGGCCTTACAGGTGGAAGCTCATGGGATGAAGATGGAGAAAATAATCACGTGGGCTGGGGAGGCCAAGAACGCCACATTTCAGAGTGAGAACTGAAAACTGCAGTAATGTCACATGGAGGGTGTGTGTCCACAGAGGATTTCTTTCTTTGCCTTACGTGGAGCAGGCAACCCCTGATTAGGCATTTCTCCTAAACTAAAATTAGCAACCCATCAAGCTCAACTACTACATTTAGTTCAATAACATTTCATCTAATCTCCACTGGAAATATTTCACTCATGTCTCATTCATGCTACATAACTGGAGCTTTGCTAATGTCCTGCACTTTATGACTGAGTACAAAGTTATAAAGTGCTGTTTCAGTAATGCTTTTTGCATACATGCAAAAAATATTCATGTTTTTCCTGTACAGCTAATGCAGTTTACCTGGAAACTACAGTTGTATTTCGATAAACACAAACAAGCAAGCAAGCAACACCCCCCCCCCTCACCTGACAGGCATGTCATGAGACCCAAAGCCATCATAGCTCCTGCCAAGACTGTGAGACGGTTATAACGCATAGCCATGATGGCTGCGATGAAGAAGGTTTTATCTCCCAGTTCGGACACGATAATGACCGAAATGGCTGCAACAAATGCATGGATAAAGCCCAGGTCGGTTCTGCTAGGCTCATCTTGACTGACAACTGGACCTGCAGGTTGGCCGGTGGTGGCTTTCTGTGAAGGAAGAGAGATAACAACGATTTGGCGTTTCAGTGGGGGTTTTAACAACAGCAGCAGCTTAGTGTGTCAGAGTCTTATGTGAGAGTCAGTCAACGTTTCAAAGTACTAAAGCCAGTTGTATAATTCAGCCACGTGGATAATTCATCGCCCTATACAAGATCAACACGCATAAAGCAAAACTTTGAACAACTGAGGTTCTAGTTATTTAGATAGCCAGCTAACAACATAACCAACATACAAAACAAACAAAAGCTGTTGTACATCATTTACTCGAAAAGCTTTTTATTCTCCATATACGACTACAATAGCATAGGGTTTGAAAGTCGAAGTTCCGATCAAGTACCTAGCCAGGTCACTTAACAGATATATTTGGAATAAAAGAAAGATGCCTGGTTGAAAAATACATTTAAAAAAACGACTAAAACGTACAGAGCAGGAAGTACACGGGGCAGTTAAGATAGCTAGCATGCTAGCTAGCATGACCGGTTTATCCACGTTTGCTCGTCACTTTGCTAAGCAGGTAGATAGTTATCTATGCTAAGCTGACAACCTATTGATATGAAATATAGATCATTAGATAATTTACCATCTATATATCCATTTTCTAGAGCCAGCGAGCTAAACCTGCCTAGCCAGCAGATTCGGGTAGACCTAGAAGTTAGCAAGCAATCCCAGAGTTATAACGTTACTTCACACATAACGAGGCCGTAGATTACTAATTGTGGTTACAAACTTGGGTGATGTTAAAGTAGCTATAATTACCTCAGCAGGCTGTTGCTCCTCGATTATTTTACCCTCTTCTTGAATCGCAGACACCCTTGCCGAAATTAGCACAAATAAAGACAGTGTAACGCAAATCAAGTTAACCTCAGCATGCCGAATACCGGCTCGGAGAGGCATTTTAAAAGTTTGCTAACTTAGCAACAAGGTGATGATCAATATGTGATACGATCCGAGCTCATAAAATCATGCAATTTCAGTTATAATCTAGCCACTTAACTACCTAGCTAACTAACTAGCTGGCAGGATTCATGTTGACGCATCAATCCGGTGTTGGTGTGGAGACTAACTTGTTGGAAGTTGAGTGAATCTGATTGGATAACGTAAAAGACCACGTGTACATGCCGAGCAACGTCATGAGAATGGCGCATTACAATTGGCTAATAAACCTGTCTATAAAACATTGCGGAACACGTTTAAGTATAGAATCTTCGTAACGAATATAGGAAGTAACTGGAAAGTATCTGATATCGCAAGTGCCGAGAGACTTATGTTACTGTGTGTATTTCTTTTGGCAGTGCACAAATGCTTGTGCCTAGTGAACTAAAACGTTGCTTTGGGTTTTCCCATTTTGCCTCGTCCTTGTATGGAAATAGTTATACGAGACAATTTAAGTTACGGCATCTTATCTTACGCAATAAATTAATCGAGCAGAGTGCTGGTTTTACATCTGAGGTCAACGAGGTACATGAAGCTTCTTCCTGATAGAGGATATGAAGGGAACGAGCACTCTAATCCAAAAGGAAGTGCAACCTTTGTTTTTCGCTGTGTTAAGCTCGGCACAACAGCAGTTTCCTTTTAACTGTTATTAAATCAATTTCTTGTGTTTGTTCACAGGCAAAGATATTTGAACTTTTGAGCATTTCTTAAAATGACATGGTGTCTGTTTATTGTATTGATACTCGTTTTTTAATGTATTATGTATACATTTTGTTTGTTTCTTATTAAAGACATATTTTTGTCATGTTCGTCTAAATGAAATACATTTTACAAGGACTGATGCACCTAAAAAATCTTGTTTATTTGTGCAATAAAACATAAATACATATAAACACTTTGGAGCAATTTCCATCTATTCATGTTTCCAATGTTCTTGAGCCTATTGCTAAAGGGAAATCAGTGTAATGTATAACAGGAACTCATTCTCACCTGCAGGACATCTCATGCATAGGACAGTTGGTCCCAGTAAGATGTAGGCGATAAATATATAAAATCTGTGCACTTCTTATTTCTGAGCAATGTGACTAGTTTTTTATGTTGTGTGCACTCTCCAAGCCAAACTTCTCAGAGGCATAACATACTTGCCATATAAAACTGACTTCTGCTCATTCTAATTTGCTTATTTATACTTTAATGGGATAATGACAGTGGCAACTCTGGACCACGATGGGATTAAGTAGAAGCACAGCAACTGGCCAGTTTCCACTGATATTGGTCTGATCCTGCAGGTTAGTGGTGCTGACCAAAAACACAAATGGAAACAAATGAACATGGATGAAATAAATGTTTATTATTTTGCATATGTAATGCTAAAATTCTCATTCCTCCCACCATCCACCCCTCAATTTTATATCTCACAGTAGAAAAGGGATGATGGCTTTGCGCAGGTGTGGATATGCTTTAAATGTGTTTTTGTAGTACTCGTGGCAGAGCTGGGCAGCCAGAACGTGACAACAGAGAATGTAGAGCATCACCAGCCACCATGTGAGAGAGCAGAAGCCGCAGCACACACCCAGAGCAACGTAGATCAGCACTTCAGCCAGGTAGTGAGGACAGGACACCAGCTCAAACCAACCCCCTCGTGGAATTCTATGGGCAAGCGTCTCCACTTTACCTGTGTGTAGATCACAATAGAGACCAACAACCTATAAGACAAATATGAACAAACTTCAGGTACAACTTAAGGCTGTTAGGAATTCTACAACAAAATAGACTTTAAGGAGCTGCATGACACTGTAGTCCTGTTGATCAGTGGGAGAAAAGGTACCCCCACTTCTCACAGGCTGGACATCTCCCTTCTCAGTCAGTATTCTCCATATCTGACGTGGAGTTACCCGAGTTACTGGTGCGCAGGCTGGCCAGCAGAGCGAGTGAGCGGTGCTGAAGCACAGATGCCCAGAGGAACAGCAGGACTCCAGTTGCATGGTGCCACGTGAACTGGGAGAGCAGTGGAGCAGCAGAGGCCCTCATCAAGCCTGCACCCGATAAACATGAACAGGATCTTGCATTACATGGATTTTATATTAAGAGTATATATAACTCTGGCTTTGACTACCATCTTAACAACCAGCCTATTAGTGCATCTCCATGGAAACTGACATGCAAAATTCAGGAAGCATGAGGAATTTTTCAGATTTTTCAGAGTTAGACTAATTTTAATAAAACAAATACATATAAATACTTTGGAGCCATTTCCATTCATTTATATTTCCCATGTGCTTAATCCTGTTGGGAAAGAGAAATCAGTATAACATATAACTGAAAATCATTGTTATTGGGGAGGGTAAATTAATCTCATTCTCACCCTCTACAGGTTGTGGGATATCCACACATAGGACAGTCAGTCCCAGTAAGATGTAGTAAGTCAGGCCAAACACGTACTGAACAACATGGATCGATCCATCAGAGAAAACGCTCACAAACTGGCACTCTAGCAACCTTTTAAGGCAGTGAGTCCACAGAAGCGTCTGCAACACCAGGACGGTCAGTGGAATTTCTGAAGGTGGTACAGAAAGTGATTGACATAGAAATGTTTTTATTTTAGTTTTTATTATTTACTTGCGAATAATATTATTACATATGATAACATCACCTGTATTTAATAATGCCAACATATACATTAACGAGAGGTACCATTCCAAGAAGCTTTAGGTCGTCCACTCAAAAATTCAAGTGTTTCGGTCAAGAATTCAGGAAACACCTCGCCCAGTAGTGTAGTACGGAGCGACAAGATGAGGAGGAGTCCATTCCAGATGACAGACACTGCATAGAAATGCCAAAACCACCTACAAGAGTTGAACAGAAAATTCATATAAAATTAGTAAACTAGTTAGCACAGAGCGAGCATTACGTTACTAAATGAGCCACCTAATTAGCCAGCTAACTAGTTGGCTACCAAAACAGCATGTTCCACCTTTTCGGAACATCAAAAAGGCGAAGGATCCCAGGCCGCTTGATTAGTTCCTTAGTTTTGCCATATCGAATAAGGTCCTGGAAAACCTGCTCGAAATCAGCTGGCAATTTCAGTGGCAATTTATAAAAGCAAAAAGCTGCTAAAAATACCAACGCTAATAAAAACCATGCTATGTCTACTATCTGAAAAGCAACTAGCATCATAGCAACATCACGTCGTTCTTTGATGGAACAGTTCCGTTGGTGAAACAAGAACTTGTGAATTAGGGTTCCGTTTAACAGTCTTGCAAAACACCTACTAGTTCCTGGTAATATTTGTGCAATTTCCGCAACTTGTGTATGACTGTAGTAAATTCGATAAGAAATTTAGAAGAGCCAGGAAATACTTGGCAATTTATTTGTGTTTACCAAGTGACACTGTAGATGACCAATTTGAAGTTACTGCTGTGTACACCAGAGGGCGACCAATGCTGTAACGATGGTAACGGTTTCTGTCTTGTTCGCGTACTTTGATGCTGACCGTCTCCGAAGGCGTCTACCATTTGCTGCCTTTTTTCCAGTTCCACCATCAGTTTGTGAACTGACAAATTATAAACCATGCTGAACCATTACTGACAAAGTATAGGCTACTTCTGTGCCACTATGGGGGATCATCCAACCCCCTTTATACAATACATGTTGAAATAGTTTGTAAATTATTTAATCAGTGTGGTGACTGTTTAGTTGTTGGGGTGGTATTGGCTTGAGCTCCCTCTTCCTTTCTCTGCAGAGGGCCCTGCAGACTTCAAAGAGAATCCAGCAGTGTTGTTTTGGGCCTTTCTTCTGAAGGTCCACACCGGAACCCTGAGACCAAACATAGCCGTTCCAGTGGCAGATGTTTTGAAGCACAAAGGAACACAGACAGTTACAGCACAAGTGAATAATGGAATGTCATCACATCACAAATAGTTTCCCGTTTTCTATTTGTGACACTGTAGATGTACAGATGCTGTCCTGTGTAAAAGTGATGAGTTGTTTGCACTGATACTAAAACGACAATACTTCCTGTATTACAATATGTCGCTCAATATGTAGTATGTAGGCCATTTATCGTACTTTACAAAGTACTGATACTTTATATATATATAATAATCACACTCACAGTAGGATTGCTATTCTAACATCTAACATCTAACATTACATTTTCCCAAACCTCTTATAGACACATTTACAGTATAACCAGATTAACCAGATTACTCTCTTCATCTCTTCATCTCAGATTACTCTCTTCATCTCTTCATCTCAGATTACTCTCTTCATCAAGGATTTTACCTGTTTATTATTTATTTTTGCATGCTGAATCCTGCTGTATCCTGAATCCTTCTCAAATTCAGCATTTCAGAACTTCTCTTATCACCCAGTTTTTCTGTTCCAGAAATACTCAGGAAAATAATGTTGTGTAATGTTGTCAATATGAGTGACTAAAAATGCACAAGGCTGCACTTTTTCTATGAAACGTATATCAATTGCAACAGTAGAGATACACATTATTGTATGTAGATTGACTGGATGAGACTGTACAGGAGTCACATTTATCCCTGTACTGTTAGTTCATGTCATTTTGATTAGTTTGCTGTTTCATTGTCTCATTCAAGACAATGAGAAATTGCTTTTATAATGTGATAAATTATAAAAGCATCTAGAAGTGATTAGATGATGTGGAGTTTGAACAAGTAGTTTTGAGAATTTCAGTTCTGAGCTGATAAATGTACCAAAGGCAAATGAGAAAAATTCAGCATGTAAGTACTATAAGTTCCATCTGTTTGATTTTGTGAAATAAAATACTTCAAAATTTGCTGTCCAGTGTTATTTGTTCATAACTTGGGCAAATCTTCCTTAGTGCTGCGCATAAGCTGGACACAGTGAGTAGTTAATGGGGTGGGAGCTGACCTCATGCTTGGAGGTGGTAGATGTGGATGACCAGGAGTAGGGTCCAAGCCCCAGGTCAGGCTGGAGCGCTCCCCTTTCACTCTACACCTACATCTGCTTCACTGTGTACCCCCCCCCCCCCCCATCACACACACTCACACACCCCATGCTGTAGACTGATTTCCTGTCTGAAGATCTGTTTCCTGGTCCTTCCTGTCACTTCCTCATGTGCTAAACACTCCTGCTCTTCTTTCTGATGCTCCATCCAACTTTTCTTCTCTCTATCCATCTCCTTACACTCCATTCATACTTTCATTTACTATTACCAAGTGTTTTGGAACTTATAAAGGTACACACATATGCGCGCACACACACACACACACACACACATGGTATATTTAATAATACATTTACAAAATGTTGATACATATATAGCTGAATCACAAATTGTGTGTGTACGTAGCACATAAGAAGCCTCACCTGTGTGATTTCTGAGGCCTACATGTAATCCTGTACCACTAATTGCAGATATGATATTACCACTTGTAGGTCAGAGATGGTCCTTCCTAGAGGCAGGCTGGGAAGACAGCTTGATACCTCATCCAGCAGTGCTTGTTATAGGGCTGTAAATTACGCTCATTAGTTCAGGTCTGTCTCTACCTGGTTCCACATTGCTGGTGTTGTAGATATCTCTCTCTCTCTCTCTCTCTCTCTCTCTCGTATGTGAGGAACACAGAGAGCAGAGTCTGAAGCTATTGATTCCAGGAGGCCTCATGGAGGAGGCTGGGTTCCTGTCTGAGGATCTGTTTCCTGGTCTCTTCTGTCACTTCCTCCTGTAATAAACCCTCCTGCCCTTTTTTCTGCTTCATCCCTCTTTCCATATTTTCTTCTCTCCATTAATTCCATCCCTTCACATGATGTCCATCTTTCACTGTGCTATTTGCCAAGTGTTCTGTAACTTGCGAAGGTATACATGCACTCACATGAATGCACACGTAGAGGGACACTCTCCCTCTCTCTCTCCCTCTTTCTCTCTCTCTCTCTCTCTCTCTCTCTCTCTCTCTCTCACATACCAATTTTCAAATGTGCCCACACACAAACACTCATTCCTCTTTGAGCATTATCTCAGATCCATGGCCATCAATCCTCCCTCTTTCATTATCGCAGAACCATCATCAGTGAGTCATCAGCATCAGGAGGAAACTCACACTTGTCATCATGTGATCATGAATCGACCTATGACCTCTGCAAGGGACCAGGATGTCTGTGGCAAAGTGACTCCACTGCATTACTGGAATGTGCACATAGTCCAGATCAGCTGGACAGACTTTTTTCAGACAAAGCACAAAACCTGTGGTGGAAAAAAAGCTATTCGAGGGACAATCTCATTTTTGAATTTGATTAGATTATTATCTGAAATCCAGCTGCTAGGGTTAGGCAAATAAAATATATTTTGCACATCTGGTCAGGAGCCTTTTTAGGGCCAGAATGTGTAGGTGTGCATATTCACTCCATGGCATCTGATTCAAGACTTGATTGATCATCAAGCTGTTAAGTGATGTCTTCCTCACGGCTGATTTGCAAAAATCTGCTGCACATCCAGATAACACACCCTGACGTGAAGCGTATTTCTCTTCAAGCTGATCCTGCCCAGATCCGCTGCAGATGAGTGGAGCAAGAGGCCCGCGGTGGATGTTTTAGGATGTGTCAGATGAGTGCAGTGTTTAAGCTGGCTCGAACAGGAGACCTTTAGAACGTCATGTAGCAAAATTCTATTTGCAAGAATTTATGGCCGGAACGAAGCAAAAGTCGTTAGTCATTCAGACATATTCAAACATTCTTTAACTAGCGCAAAACATTCTTTATTGTGAGCAAACAAAGACACCGTTTAGAAGACTGATAAGACACATTCAAAGTTACTCATAAGAGATACTATATGTACGTTACTCTTCAAAGTGGGATTGGCAGTGTACTGTTTTCAGCGCTATGTTATTATTTCCTTTGGTCAGTAATCTCAACAAAACTCATGAAATTGTAAAAGCCATATGTAATCATCCAACTGCTAAAGCATTACTTTACTCTAGCATTACTCTGTAGCATTAGGTAGTACCTTACTCTGTCTTACCTTACACTCTATAGTATACCTTCTGGTCACCCTCCGCTGGCCTCAGCTTCCTGGGCCATGTAATGCAACACAGCACACATTGCTACAATTAGCCAAACTTAAGAAATGCTTTTCATCAATCTAAAAGGCATGAGAGGCTTTGCTGTTTCGTGCAGAGCTAAAGCTACAAGGCACAAGGCTACATGTGTGAATGTTTATGGGCTAAAAAATGGTCAGAAATCTAAAAGATCTTTATGTTGGAACGGAGGTAAACGGCTGCTTCCAAATCAACATGCCGTTCCATTGTCTTGGTTTTGATCTCTCTCCCATCTCCTTTGGGGAGGTTAAGAGTGGGGTGTGGGGAGATGCAGGGGGCTCCTGTCAGGGTGGGTAGTTTACATTAGCAGCTGGGTTTCACATCTGCATTTATAGCTCTCTACATCTGTAAGAATTCATGCTCAACTTGAGAGGACATTGATGGTCTAAAATACACATGTACATGCACATATGATGTATAGTTCTCCCATCGCCATGGCTACGTGACAATTCTAAAGCTTCAGTGGTTTTTCTCAGAAGGTAAGCTCTACTAATACAAACCAAGAAAATGTGTGTCAAGTAAATGTGGGACTACAAAGGCCCTCCAAAGGCAGCATCCATGTCTTTTTGCCATTTGATCAATTTTACAGTAGTGTAAAGTTTGTTCTTTGTGATACACTTTGGCACTTACGCACTGATACTATTTTTTATTCTGAATTGTTTCCCTAGTGGAATTAAACCAGCTCAGCCCCCCCCCCCCCCATTTCCATCTGGTCTTATCACCACATTATTCATCACATCAATGGAAATGGTGGTGGGACCTACAAATGTTACACTGCAAATGTAACACACACACACACACACACACACACACACACACACACACACATTCAAATTCATCAACATGTTGCCAGTTGCACACAAGGTTTAAACATGTGCTCGAGGGTCAGAGTCAGACCAAATAAACCACATGTCTGAAGTGTACCTGAAAGCAATTGGAAATGATTAACTGGAAATTAAGGTACTATTCTTAATTACTTAAACTAAAAATCTTTTACCACTAATAATACATTTTACCACTCAACAGGATAAAACACATTTACAGTTGTTACCAGACAAAATGCTGTTCTCTTCTTTACTTCATGGTTGAATATTGTATGTCAGTTGCCATATTGATAGTCACTGCTGCATCTCCTAACGTACACGTCTGTGAAAGAAGGACATTGTTACATCCATCAATTAAATCCACAATAACGTTTTGCATTTTTGACCAGTTTTCAAGCTGCCTGGTTTGTTAAACATCAAATGAGCATTTATGATACAGAATATTTAGGTTTTTTATTTAGAATCTAACGGTCATAGGCCTGTGATGAATAATGAATGAATGAATCGAATAAGGTTGACAATGAATCAATTTTAGCTGCTGGACATATCCAGCATGAATCCAGCCCGGAATGAACAGATTCACACTGGATTGGATTGGATCCATTCATGGGCTGATAGTTAAAACACAAATGTTTGTTATTTGCTTTTTTCTGCGTGATCTTCCCTGTCCTTGATTTTGGGGTCATATGTGTTCATCAGCATTGAAAAAAATGTTTTCCCTGGCAGGGCAATATGGGAAAAATCTCTGAGCCTATCCAGTGATTACCCAGCATGCTTCAGTCCTGCAGTCTAAAGAGGCGTTTGGTCATCATGTAGTTTACAGAAATCTCCAGAAATGATTTACTCTGCAAATCCTGGAAATATGGAAGTAGACATTCAGTACACATGCATGGATGAGCCCTAAAACAGTCCCTCACTGTAGATATGTGATGGAATGAAACCCTGTCCCATATGCTGGCATTTAGAGTTTACATGCATGTGTGGTTATGCATGTGTTTGTGTGTGTGTGGGAATATGTGTGTGCATGTGTGTGTGCATGTGTGTGTGTATGTGTGTGTGTATGTGTATGAGTGAGTCAGAGACACAGCTGTTTTGGTCCATTGTGCTCTCAGTGAGTGTTTCCACTGCTCTGTGTTTTCTTTTCCAGTACCCTTCTCTGATGAGTGAACAGGAACTGGCACACCTTGGCCTGACTTGTCCGGGCATCACACACCCGGGCACACGCTGGTCCTGCACACACACACATAACCCATACAGCTGAACAACCCTAACCCTAGAGCACACTTCAGTGAGAGTAAAGACTGCTATACTGTTATGTGAGCTCCTAAAACTCATATCTCATACTCACACAACAGTTTTTGCTACAACAGTCTCCAAACATCTATCCATCCATCCATCCATCCATCCATCCATGTTTCATTTGTCCTTCTGTGTATGTCTTGCTGGCCCACTTTCCGTCTCTCTCTTTGTTTTGGTTTAAAGTCAGGAGAGGCTCATGGGTGGCAAACACCAGTACAAGAAAGAAAACAACAGACAAAAGCCAGCAGTGTTCCTGCCAGTAGCCTTTCCACTGCTGCTGGGACCGGAGTCGAGCAGTAGGAAGTCTGTGCGCTTTCGCTCTCTCTCCCTCTCTCTCTTTCTCATTCCCTTTCTCTCTTTCTTGCTCTTTCTCTCTCACTGTCTCTCTCTCTCTCTCTCTCTCTCTCTCTCTCTCTCTCTCTCTTTTGTCCTCCTCTTCTGTGGAAGGAGATAGGGAGGAGGTGCAGGTGAGAGGGCTCCCAGTACGAGTGACCAGGACAGGAAACACATGGAGGTAGTACACGCTCGCTCGCACGCACGCACACACGCACGCACACACACACGCACACACGCTCGCTCGCACACAAGCTCGCTCACTCGCTTGCTCGCTTGCACACATGCACGCACACACACACGCACGCTCGCACACTTGTTTGCGCAGGTCTCCACAGCAGAGTGTCAGCTGACACAGTGCAGGAGAACACTGGAACACTGGAACACCGGGACACCGGAACACCGGAACACCAGAACACCGGGACACCGGAACACTGGAACACTGGGTTGATGTACAACCACTGTCCTTGATGCACAACATGGAAAGGGAATGGTTTTCATATAGAATACAGGCAGACATTTAAAACCCTTCGGAAGGGAACTTCTAGTAAGCATTTCCATTTTTCTTCACCTATAAAAATAAATAAATAAATAAATAAAGCCATCTGAGCCTGAGAGCTGCAAACCAACAGTTCCACAGTATCAAGGAAAAATGATTTAATATGATGATACTGAAAGTGACAAGATCGGTTATACTGGGGAAAATGTTTGACTCCCTATTCCCATGAAAATAAACTGCAAATGCTGTTAAAAACACACATAACAGCACGTATAACACACTGCACACAGATCGCAGCCACGGGATTAAACCCTCACTATGACGTCAGGCGCTGCATGGCGGGGAACAAGGGTCCAATGGGGAAGCTGTGAGGATCACAGGCTCCCAGAATGCCGAGGGGCTCTCTGCAGACTTGACTTTGTTTACATTTTGATGTGTATGTCAGGGTTTGAGTTGAATCATGTTCTCTTTAGTTTAACTAGTTTGTTAGTGTTGTGTTGCTGTCTTCCTGCTGTTCTTCCTGCTGTTCTTCCTGCTGTTCTTCCTGCTGTTCTTCCTCGTTTATTTCTCTCCTCTCCTTGTTTATCTGTTAGTCAGACCTTTGCTTGCTTGGTTTGTGGGAATCTTTTTAAATAGCATTTAGTCTCTCCAGATATTATGTTCTAGTTAGTTTCCTGTGTAAATGTTGCAATATTTGTTAATATATTATTGTTTTTATTATTTAATAATTATCGATGAATATATTAATAAAAAATATTTATTGCAAACACCTTGTAAGTGTATTAGTTGACACACACTATTTGTAGTCCCTCCTCTACCCCTTTGACCATGTGACTGTGGTTGGCAGGGTATTGTTGGGTGGCAGGCATGGTTTAATCCAGAGGGTCACTGAAGCCTTACTGTGCCAACACTGCTGTGCCAGCCTTGAGGTGCCAACATTACTGTGCTTGGTGCACTAACACCAGTACAGCCCTCACCACCACACATCTCTGTCTGTTAAGGGTCGCACCAGGTCATTCCAGTGCCTCATGGTCATAGGCCTAAATGGATGGTCTTGATAGATATGCCTGAAGATGTTTTAACACTCCTGAATATTGAGAAATTCCTGAAATTTCATAGAATTTTCTATTTAAAAATTATACTTACTTACTTGACATTTAAAAACATAGTGAAGTACACAAGGTTTCCAAAAAATGGATTTATTGTTTTCTCGTGTGCTACATTTACCACTGACTTCAGTGTAGGAGATTGTGAGTTTGTTCCTACTGGAATTTAACGCCCCACACATCGATGCTGTATATCATCAACAGGACTCTAAGAATATGGAGCTGTCAAAGAACCAAATTCAGATTTATAGCACAGGTCCCCACAGCTGTTCTGCACAGGCCTAAATCCCCTTAATAAAATAATCTCCAAGACTGGCTATGGAATGGAATCATCAACCACCCCCATCTGATGAAGGACATCAAGTTGTATGGTAGGAGAGAACAAGACGACTCACTAATCTGTCTCCTCAGTCATCTGGACTGGATACATGTGGATGGATGGTTACAAAGAGAAGGGAGGTAGCTAGAATGGAGGAGATCATACTATCAGTAGTATAGTGTAGTCTATCCCCTCTGCTAGAGACCCTGGAGCTTAGAGAAAAAAGACCTTCTGAGAAATACACCAAATTACCCATAATGACAAAGCAACATTTTTTTCCCTATTTTCAATAGGCAAATATGGTCTTGCTCTAGAGTTCTTGCCCTGAATTGAACCCCAGTCTTCCCCCATGGGAGAGTCAGCATTGTTACCCATTCACAAAATAAATCTTTTTGATTTTTTGGGGTATTTATGTGGAAAGGCACAGGGCTGGATCTATAAGGGCTCACAATTTACCCTGCACTGTCAGGACAAAAACTGTTTGTGGTCCTATGCAAACAAATTGCAATGTATAGACCAGGGAAATGATATAAAACTAAAACAATATTTCCCGCACTTAAGGAAATATTGCACTACAGTTGATTAATAGTACCCTTCTAGCGCTTACTCTTGGTATTAAACTTATTTTTGTTTGGTATTGTACTTGTATTGTGCTCATTTTATAATTCCTTCCAGTTGTCAGCATTAACTCTTGTTAACCTGGCAGTATTTTTGTTTAATGTTATCTTGGATTCGAACCTGTTGTACTTGCTAGGGTAATATAGGACCCACGGGGTCCAAATATTTGAACTGAAGAAGCGTAGCATAAAGTCAAACTTTCCTAGAGTTGGAAACTACTCTAAGCTTACAGCCAAAGCAATATTGATTTAACTCTGGGGCAGGTCTCTGAATGTCTTTCAGTGGCCTACACAAAGTGTTGGCTTGGTGGCGCATCACAGATAAACATTCCACCATCCACTCTGTCAGAGCTTGTGAGGTTTGTTCCATGAAGAACAGGAGAAGCTGCTGAAACCCAGGGGTACAAAGCTTGTGGAGACATAGCCAAGAAGACCTTCTGCTGTAGCTACTGCCACAGGGGCTTCTACGGAGTGCTGAATAAAGAGTCTGAATACTTTTGCGAATAAGATGTTTTAGTTTTTATTTGTAATTAATTTATGAAAGTCTCTAAAACATGATTATACTTGATTGTTATGGGTGTAACACTTTACAAAGATTATATAAAACACTTTACAAAGACTTTACAAAAATGATATAAAACACTTTACAAAGATTATATAAACCACTTTATAAAGACTATATAAAATGTGGGTATAAGACACTGTCCTGAACCAAACAAGGAAGATTTTAAATATATTTAAATATTTTATATTAATATATAATATTTTAATCTTATCTTTCTCTACTAATCTACTATAGTAGCCAATCTACTACGAGATACTATTCTATCTCATATTGTAGCCAGTCATAGAAAATAAGACCTAGATTAACATTTTTATTTCTCTCCTCTTCATAACCTTGACAAGATTCTAGAATCCAGTCTCTTTTGTCCCACATTAACTCCACAGTGGAAACATCCTTTTTGACGTCTCTGGATCACTGAGAAACTCAGATCTCTCTGTCCCAACATACATGTGACTCTTATGTAACATTAAGGGATGGAGGGTTGTTCTTATGATACATGACAGTTTGTTGGACTGGGCAGAAACACCCTGGGCAGAACGCCAGGAAAACACGCACGTAGGAAACATTAGAACAACTTTTATTGTAGTTTCATTTCACTTTAAAAACAAACACACACTTAATTCTCTCTGCACAGAAAGGAACAAGCTTGTAATCACATACTTGTTATTCCTGTAATTTATACAGTTAACACACAAACAACAACAACAAAAACTAAACATACTCCACATTCCAGTACCTGTGATATGACACACACACACACACACACACGGCACAGTAACCACGTCTGCCCTTATATAATAATACATATCATTTATCTGTACTATATAAATACATTTTCTTTGAGTGTATACATATTTTATACCACCTGGAACACCCACAGACAAAACAAACACACTACGAAACAAACACACTACAAAACAAACACACTACGAAACAAACACACTACGAAAACTGTATCTTGCCTCCTCAATATAAACAACAAACAATATTCTTCTGCTCATCACACTTCCCTCATACGAAGAAACGCACATGATCATACAACCGACTGAACGTTCGAATAATTTAGGGTCATCAGCATCAGCCTGATGTTTTTTACTTACTGAACACTTCCCCGAATGCTAAAAAAAAACGCTCTTTGGTAGAGAGAACTCTATAATTATGCAAAGAATAACAAAAACATGTGTTTATATGTTCAGGTTCAGTACGAACTTTAATGGTCTTTCATGGTGGTAGAATACCAAAGTAATGAACTATGCCCACCCTAGCGTAGCTTGGGTCTGGGACATCTCACTTCTTTACAAGTGCAGCTTGCTTCTTGGACATTTGTAGGAAAATCCTAATCCTACAAATTTAAATATAGGCATTTTTTATATAAATATTTAATAACATTCAGACCTTTGTGATAATTGCTATATTATGAGTAAATGGGGGATATTCTAATGTTACCTGTGTGCTCCAAAACATGTTGGCATGGAAAGTGCTCTGTCATGCTGTACGGTTTTATTTGGACCATGCATATCCACATGGCTCATGTTATATAACTGTTCAATTAAGTACCGGGTCCAGAACTGGGGCTCGATGCCATTCCAACCCTGCTTCCTATAGTGGTTTCAGGAACAATGTCTTATGGTAGCTTAAATAACATGTCCATTGTTTCAAAAGGAAGTAATAATAATAGTGTCTCCTAGGAGCGTGTATATTCACGACCCTGTCACAAACTGCTGAACACAGTGTGAGAGTTCTGAACGAGCACAGTCATATATTCAGAACCAATCTACTGAACTCTGTGTTAGAGTTCTGAATGAGCACTGGCATGTATTCAGAACCAAACTGCTGAACACAGTGTGAGAGTTCTGAATGAGCACTGACATGTATTCAGAACCAAATTCAGATCCATAACAGCTTGTTTCTAAAATGACTGTTCAATCAGGAAAGCCCACCTGGATAGTGCTGAAAAGAATTCAGTTCTTGTAAATGTCATCTTATTTGTTTATTCTTATCAAATTATACTGTGTGTATGTGATTGAGAGAGAGAGAGAGAGAGAGAGAGAGAGAGAGACTAATAGCAAAGAATATGTGACTCCTCAGCACAGGACTCACTCATAGGTCTGTAACACTGTTGGTCAGCAGGCAATTGTTAAGCTCCTCACTGTGTCCACAGCCTGCACATCGTCCTTCACAACAACGGTGCTCCAGTGCTTCCTCACTGTCTTTAATCCCACTCATAATCTCACTTTAACAGTCTTTTTGATCACACCACAGGTGTGCACCAGCCAGTGGGCTCTGTAACCTCTTCTATGACTCTCAAAGACAGCATACATTTCTGATGCAGTCATTTGTGGCCCAGATATTCTCCAATGCAATCAATTCTGCCACCTGTGAGAGAAAATAAACTGGTTTATTTGAGGACCACGAAGCATTTGATTCTTCATCTAAAGTGAGCTGCACTTTGTAGAAAAATATAAACTAGTAATAACTTCCATACGTAGCAAACATGTACATGTACTTTTATACACAGTAAACTGTAGCAAACATGGTACTTTTTGTGGTAAAATTCCTTACTGCTCCTTTAAACTCTAAACCACGGCGATTCACTCAGAGCTCACCATAATGCCTCCTGTCATCGAACTATTTAGTCACTGACTCAAAAAAATGGTTCTTGATTGTTCACTTCCATACTGGGCTCTGCTGTAATTTCTATCACCATCTTTGTTCTGTGCATAATTTCTAAATGTGCTATTTTATTACTCTTTCCGCTTCTTGTTACTCTTCTACTGATTCTGTATCATCAAGTTGACTGAAAATATTCCTTGATTAAACCCACTGTGTTTTTTGTACTGTCGGTAAACAGACCCCTGTTTCTCGAACCTTGACCTCCCCCGGGTTTTAAACAGACGCCGTCTCGCTCCTCCCGCCGCTTCTCCGCCTCGGTCTCTCTCCTCCTCATCACGGCGTTCACCCCAGGAGTTACCAGTCGCACCTCACGTATCCGTACAGCACGAGTCTATGAGAGTAGCTCCTACACGAACGCAACACGAGCACTCTTACTGGAGTTCCCCCCCTCGGTTTTCGACCCATTTAAGAGTTTTGTGGATTACGGTGAAGTATTTTACAAAAAGGACTGTTGGCACTGATGCCCCCACAAGGATTGCTCTGTACAAACTTCTGAAGGGCGTTTTCATGCGGGGGGACAGTAGTCCGTCATTACTGTCGCGCGATGGCAAAGACGTTTTCTGTTTGTTTTCTCGTCGGCATTATTTGTGGAATCAGCTGGGTGACAGGTGGGTTACATCACAAAGATGACTTGCATAATAAAAACGTGGCGTAGAAGATATTTAGATATTTAGTTTTTATTAATATTAATTTAGAACACAACATAATTCGTTATTTCTTGTAGCTAAAATTTTATTCTTGTAAAATGTCTTCATATTGCGTGATCGGTTTTATTAAGAGTCAGCTTTTATACTTAAATGTGTATTTGGTCTAAAAGTACCTCTAAATATATCTATTTCCTGTTGTTTTAATTGTAATCACCCTAGGAAATGATGAATGTTATTCTGGCACTCTGAAGTTACAAAACTAAGTTACAAAGGCTTTTAAGACTTTTTAATTTAGATTACATCAGTGTTAAAGTTGAACAAACCAGTCTCATACTGCTAATATATTTCAAGCGATGTCTTGGTAAGTTATCACCATTAGACAGCCCATTGGTGTTATTTCCACATGCTGAGATCTGTTATGTGGAGCCACAGGTTTGATAGACCTGTTCTACTCTTGGATCTCCTCCCATCCCTCCTCTTTGAGAACAGTCTGTAATTACACCCTTATTTTTCCCAGTATTTGACGCCCTTTCCCTCTGACCTCTGAGCTCTGGGCACAGCCCGACTTCCCTGCTGTGAGGACTGAACTGATCTCAGTGCCCCACAGTTATGAGATCAGACCTCAGCATTTCTTAAATCAAATGTTTGAATTAACAGAGCCCAGCAGGGTGCATGCACTGTAGCCACAGCCCTTTGTGTGTGTGTGTGTGTGTGTGTCTGTGCCTTGCCCTGGTTCCTCTAAAGCAGGAACCCCACCTCAGAGGCCGGAGTCTCTGAGGAGCCTCATTTAGTCCAGCCCCAGCCCATCTGCCCCAGCTTCCTGTTTTGACAGAGCCAGGCCGCTCTCCTGCCACTGTTGCTCCAGTGGAAAAACAGCCCTGGGCTTGGACTACATGTACCAGAGGACTACCGTCCTCAAACAGTGCTGATCTCAGATCAGATTTACCTTTCAGTTTCCCAAGATCAGTTTCCCATGACTGGTTCAGTGATGTGAACAGGAACAAGCTGACCACAGATCAGTTCTTGTTTTTTAAGATCCTTGATACATGTGAGTCCAGAATCTTGAACCAGGCCTGGACAAACTCACATTCTCCTGACTGCATCCTGATGCCTGGCAACTCATGCTGATGCAAAATACTGTATTTTTTTGTGTTAAATAAAAACGAATGAATATAACAGTGTAAGTAACAGAAGACTAATGGATAACGTTGGTTTTTGCTCTTAACTCAACTCTTTACAATGTTTTGTCACCAAAGCGTTCTGTACTAAAGATAATTTAGACTGAGGAACAATTTAAGAATTCAAACTGTGAACATTATGAAAAGTGACTGTGATATATTCATAGTCAAAGTGTAGAGTTTTACTAGGGGCTCTAAAGTTCATGAATGTACATTAAAAGAAAATGAATTGACTTTACTTGGTTTAGTTGTGCCTGGTTCCATGTGAAACATTTGCCTTAAGAGTGTAATACAGAAGTGGGTTGACTAGTTTAAAAAACAATGTATTCAACTGGTCGTGTATATTGAGCCCCTTCTTTTGTCAGGGTGGTCCAGCACATTTGGATGAATGCTTCCTACTTCCTGCTTCAGCAGTAGAGTAGGATCCTCTGTCTTGTTACATGTGATCAGCAGTGTTTCCATTTAAATGTGTTTTGAGTTAAATTAGAAGTCAAAATGGAAATAACGGGAAGTTGTAAATACGTTTAGTACTGTGAAGAACACATCAAGCCGTCCCAATGATTAAAGCTATTTAATCTCTTCTGGTTTCAGCTATGGAGCTCAGGTTTGTACCTGATCCTCCAACACTAAACATTGTAAATACAACACACAAAATCAACGCTTCGGACACACTGGAAATTTCATGCAGGTAAGAGAGCACTGAGCTGAACGTAAATGTAGTTTGGAAGTGCATTCAGCTAATAACTATATATATTTATAACTCATCCACAAAATGCAGTCAGTAGATGGTTAAGGATGAGATACCATTGGGGAAAAAAGTACCTGTTTTTGGAAAAAGAAAATAATAGTTGAGGGTTTATCATTTAACTATGGAACTGCTGATATTGCTGTCATTTAATGAGAAGGACTTGAAAAGGTTGAGCTCTCATTGGCTGACTTGAAAGGGCTGAGCTCTCATTGGCTGACTTCACTAATGTTTGTGTTGGATTGTCCTTTAGGGGGCACCAGATCTTGGAGTGGTATACGCCTCACAACCGGACTGGCTCAGAGAGCAGGCTCTCCGTGTCCGACTGCAGTGGGCGGGGACTGTTCTGCAGCACTCTAACACTGACAGCAGCGATTGCCAATGAGACTGGAGAGTATCGGTGTTCCTATAGAAACCTTCCTGTGGAGGAGGGCAAGACCTCAGTGACACTTTATGTCTTTGTGCAAGGTCAGTTATTATATATCTCTGTGCATATTCAGGTGCAGATTCCATACAGTAGGCTGATGACTGTACTCATTTACCAAGCGTTTCCTGTAGGGGTGGTCTGCTTGATTCCAGGTTTCTGACAGGGTTTTGCTGTCTGAAGTGGAATGGTTGAGTTTATGGTCTTGATAGGATGAAGATGTTTTTCCAGGAACTTCTGAGTTTAGTGAAAAAGTAAGAGAGAGAGGGAGGGAGAGAGAGGGAGAGGGAGAGAGAGAGAGGGAGAGAGGGAGGAGTATCTAGCCTTAGCACACTTCCTGTCTGATCCCCCTATGTGACCTCTCCCCATGCATATCCTGTGTCAACTATATGTTCTACTTCCTGTTAGAGCCACTATGCTCCAACATCCTGCTGCAAGTGTAGTGAGTTAAGAGGATGCATGAATGCTGTGTGTGCTACATCACATAGTACTGTAAGAACTAGCACTGTGTCCCTCAACACATCAGGTACTGCAAATAACAAGCAAATAAGGAGGCCCAGTTCCCAAGGCAGTGCATTAAAACAGAACTTGGCTGGGTCAGAGACGAAGGGTGTGGAAGGATGTTCGTAAACAAGCTTCCTCCTCTCCAGACTACCGCATGCCGTTCGTTCATTCATCTCAGGAGTATGATGTGGTCTTCATCCGCGAGGGAGAGCAGGTGGTTGTCCCCTGCTTGGGGTCCTTGGAGGACCTCAATGTCACTCTGTATACAGTAAGCACACACACACACACAGACACACACACACACAAATTCTTTTACATTAGTATGAACTTTATTTGCTCACACTTCACTCAGCTTATGCCCAAAATGTGTAATAACAATGTAATACGAGCATCATACGCTCTGATCTGTTTATTCTCCTTTATTACACGACTGGCCACTTTTCTGTCCACAGACTGAAGCAAATCTTGGACTAAACTGACCTGACTGGACACCCCACACCTCAGTGGCTGGTTATTACCAATGAAAGTTCAGTGAGTTCTGTTAAGTTTTGTTGAATGTCCCTTAATAGAAATATCCAGTGAAGGAGTTGCCCCCTGAAGGAAAGGACGTGTACTGGGACAGCAGGCGTGGTTTTGTCGTCCCTAGTCATGTGATCAGCTATGCAGGTGTAGTCTTCTGCCACACACGCATCCAGAACGAGACCTTCCTGTCCTCTGTCTACATCGTGGCAGTCGTGGGTGAGGATGGCTGCAATAATGCGTTTGTGGGAATGATGCATTGAATTTTGGAGTGTGTGGAATTCTTGAGAGAACAATAACTAACAACACCCCCAACACACCCCCCTCCTCCCGGCTCTGTTCTATAGGATATAAGATCCATGACCTCACTGTGAGTCCAGCTCAGGAGAAGCTGACTGTCGGTGAGAAGCTGATCCTCAACTGCACTGCACGCACTGAGCTGAACGTGGCCATCAACTTTCAGTGGACCTTCCCTCAGGTCAGTGACTAATGTATGCATAATGGATACATGCAAGTAATATGTGCACGTTACATTTAATTCAGTTGTAATCAATTCAGTTCAATTATATTCAGTTAAGTTCAAAGTCAAGCCAGTTCATTTAAGTGCAGTTCAGTTAAACTGTTTCTATCAGTTCTCCTCCATTTAGTTTAACTTAGAGTGTTTCTGCACTGTTAGAGAAATGCCAGCCATTCCACGCACTATGAGACCAGATCCTATAAGAAGAAACTGTGGAACTCTCTGGAACTGTCCAACCTGCTGATAATGGAGAATGTGAGCACCAGTGACATGGGGGAGTACGTGTGCACTGCTTCCAGTGGTCAGATGGTCAAATCTGCTCGAGCATCTCTTGTAGTTTATGGTATGTGGTCTCTATGGTTACTACTAGGCAGTTTTTCCTCACTGAATGTCCAACAGACTTTTTACAGAATTTTTGTTTTTCTCAAACCTTATTTAAGTACCAAATAACATAACTCACATTTGAAATTATGATATACTGATAGCGATATACTGATTATTAGCAGTACTGAAAAAAGTTCGGTACAAAAGTTCATGTTAATAGTTTACAGTTTGAATTTGTGTTTGATCACATTGTGTCCAAGTTGTATCTTCTAAACAAGGCCTTATTTTCCAAAATCATCATAGTATTAAGATCATTTTAAGTGAGAGAGAGAGAGAGTGTTCGGTGTACTGCTTGTTCTACCATTTAAAGAGGATCTTTTTTTTCAAGACTCTTGGAGTGAAGCAGGGCGTAGATCAGTGTTTGGGTTGAATATCTACTGGTTTGTTTCATGCGGTGTAGTTGAAACATATTTGACAGTCACCTTTTGGTATTCCAGAGAAGCCCTTTATAGACCTAAATGACCAGCAGATTCTCACTGTGGACGCAAACACAGGCCAGAGGGAAGCAAAAATCACCGTTAAATATTTCGCCTATCCAGAACCTAACATCAAGTGGTGAGTAACAAACGCGTGTGTTTGTATGTTCTGTACCTGTCTGGACATCTGGATATATATGTAAAAAAAATGTAGTTAATAGTGCAGTTCTATTACATATAGTGCTGTGATAGTGATATATGTTACATTCAGGTGAGATGGTTGTTACAATAGTGACACTCGTGTGTGATTTGGATATACTCACAGAACACACATCAGGATAGTCTGATAGTCTGAGATTGAATTGTTAAACAATAATAATTCAGTTTGAATTGCCAGGAGGCAATATTGAGTATGAGTATGAGTCTGTGTGTGTCGTGGATCATGTTATCTTAATGTGCATCTTGTTATGATTATCCGCTTCACCTGTGTCTTGTTTTTAAGCATGTTTTTAAGTGTGTGATGTCACTTCCATGTTTGTCGGTCTTCATCAGTGTTTGTGTTTTGTTTTTTGTTCTGCATTGCAGCAGTTTTTCGTTCTTACTTTACGCAGCCCTGACATGTTTATCCTGCCTGTTTTAAAGAAAGTTTCCTTTATTACTTGCTGATCGTGATTTAAAAATGCTTTACTAATGTAAACAGTGTTTAGCAGAGTTACTGTACTAAAGTCTCTGTTGCTGTGATCCAGGTTTAAGAATGCCCAGAATGCCCAGAATGCCCAGAATGCCCAGAATGCCCAGAATGCCCAGCTCATTTCCACTGAAGATTACAGGATGAAGTCAGCAAAAGACTCTCTCACTATATTTGAAGTGACAGAAAGGGATGCTGGGAATTACACTGTGGTCTTGACCAATAGGATGACCAGAGAAGAACAGAAGCAAACATTCCAGTTGCTGGTCAATGGTACTGTCACTCCAGCTCTCCTCTCCTCTCCTCTCCTCTCCTCTCCTCTCCTCTCCCCTCCTCTCACATTCTCTGTGTATGTGTGCAGCTCACCCTAAGATCTTTGAGAAGGAAGTGCCATTGGATCGAAACGTGCACATGTTCGGCAGCAGTCCTGTGCTCACGTGCACGGCGTCTGGGGGCTCCAGTCCAGTCTCTATCAAGTGGCAGTGGATGCCGAGTGAGGACTGTCCAGCCAAATTTCAGTAAGTCTGGGAAACGCTGTCTGATCGCAAAACCTGGGGGGTCTCCTGCGGATTCCAAAAACCGGGCAACTCCACAGGATCTCTGTTGGACTCCGTATGAATTAAGTCAAAGTGGTGTGTAGGGTTGGCTGCAGACACACTTGTGCCAAAAGCCTGTAGTACTCCACATCTTAGACACTGAGGATTTAACTCATCTGGGCCAACACTCTCAATAACAGAGTCAAAGAACTGCACTGTATGTGTGTCTTGCACTGACTCACCTGACTGAACCACACAGCTTGAATCTGGTATGTTTGTGAAAGAAAGCTGCTACACTGTACAGTGCTGCAGTGTTTCTGAAGCTTGGAAACCCCACAGTGTTTCCAAGACTCCTTTGAAATGATTTATGGCATGTGGTGACAGTGACTGGTCCTGTAACTGATCCCAGGAACCTCTGACACTGGTTGCACAGTTACTGATGTGTGTGTTTTTACGTTTTGTAGAATATCATGTATTGACAATGTGTTTTGTTGCACTTTGTCACATGTGAAGCAGTGTTAAATAGGTTTGCGGCAGAGTGGGTTTACATGCGTAAATACGGATGTGTGTGTGCACGTGTGTGTGTTGTTGATGGTCCCAGGAAAGATCTGGATATAGCTGATTGTTCAGGGGTGAAAAACTTCAATGAAAAACAGACAGAGAGACAATGAGAATGAACTCCAACCTCTCACAGACCCGGATGTGATTCAGTCCAACATACGTATGCTAGGTTGTTGCGTGCGAGATAACAACTTTCAACATGAGAGAGCAGCTTTAAGTGGAGTCAGTTTCTGCACATTCATATACATCACATATACATACATTTTCACTACGATTTCATAGGCGAAAACCAGCCTGTTTTAGCAATGACACAAATCACAAAGAACTGAGCAAAGATGAAACTGGACATACTTTTCAATGTGCCTCCCTTTTACAGCCTTACAGATTATTTTTTGATATTGTTCTAGAAACACACGTCTCAACCAATGGATTTTCTTGGAACACTGCAACAGGAATCCCAGCCAGCTGCTGTCCTTGGAATATTCTGAATCCATGCTTCACTGCTACTGAAGTGTTGAGGCTTTGTTGCATATTTGCATATCTGCATTTTTTGAGCTTTTCACTGGTCCTTTGTTGGTGGGCTGTGATTGGACCACTGAGTTTCATAGATTCAGCCAGTATGGTGATCAGACTGGGTCAGGAGTTTGACTGGAAGGCCATAATTGGAAAACAGATCCATGACTGATCAGATGTCGTGACGGAGGGGCAGATTCTTTTGGCCTTTATCTTCCCTGTTTATCTTCGACTGCTTCCTCTCTCATCATCACATCTTCCCGTTGTTCTGAAAACAGATTCCTTCATACAAGCAACAATGGACAAACCCAGCCGTTGAATCTGAGACACATCCCTCTTTGACACTGTATTTAGTGTGATTGCTGGGGTGTTCAAACAAACCAACTACGATTCACTCAGTGCTCAGTCTTTTTGTGTTCCATTTATTTTGCTCTTCTCTCTCTCTCTCTCTCTCTCCCTCTCTCTCTCCCTCTCTCTCTCTCTTTCTTTCTCTAGATGTGACTGATGAATGAGACATTTGCCTGATGATAATCAGTGTTTGTTTATATTTCGTATTATCCTCATCGTGTGTAAACACGTTATATCACAGGGGAAACAGAGTGTGATCTCTCAGTGAGGGACGTCAGGAAGGTCTAAATATATTTACAGGATGTTGTTGATTCAGTGTGTTTGTGTTCATGACGGGTGACAAAGTTTTGGTGTGTCTCTTCTCGATGTTGCTGGTTGCTGTGAACATGTTTGTACATTAAGTGTGTGTGTTTGTGTGTGTGTGTGTGTGTTAAGGTTCTAATACGTGATTATTTGTTGTGTTTAAGGCTCAGAGCTGATCAGAGTACAGAGTGTGAAGACAAATGGAGGGACATTTCCAACAACACGGGAAAGAACCGCGTTAGCCAACCTACCAGCTTCATAGACTCCTCCCTCAAGGTGAAGCCAGTCCAGCCACCATGCAGCCACACACCCTGCATAAGAGCACACGGCTAAAACCTGGCTGCACTGCTAAACCTCGCTTTACACACTCTCTCGTTAATAGTGTAATGTGTTATGTCCAACTGTAGCGCTACACATCTCTCTCTATCTCAAACGTTTTCACTGGGCCTGTGTGCCTGAACATCTCATGGTATTCGAGGTGCTCACAGATGTTTGCTGATGGGGTTGTGTGTGTGTGTGTGTGTGTTCCCCTGCAGACTGTGAGTACTCTGAAGATCCAGAAGGCTGTGACCCACGCTCTGTTCAGATGTATCGCCTCCAATAAGGTGGGAGTGGAGGACAGATTAATCGTGTTCCAAGTGACACGTAAGTGCTTCTGCACCCACACTGTGCTTCATGTATACTGTTATATGACATCATGGAACACATATACAACAAACATTTTGTTCATCAGGAAGGTTTGTGTAGATAAACTGTAATGACATTTATTATTAGTGGTTTCTAGTCTAGTCTGTAATCATAGGTAGTGTGAGTACTGACTGTAATTAGACTGATAAATGATTTTGTGAGGGTATATGATAATGTTCTCTCTCTCTCTCTCTCTCTCTCTCTCTCTCTCTCTCCAGGTTTCCTCAACCTCAGTGTGTTCCCCTCTAGTCGTCCTATAGAGGGTGAGGATGTGCGTCTGTGCTGTGTGGTTGATCGTCTGTTCTACTCCAGTCTGAGCTGGTACCGGGTGCTGAACGTGTCCAACCCAGACCAGCTCCCTGACGCCGTGCCGTGTGGCTCTCTGGCGTTGGCGCCTGTCGCTCGGCCCAATACCACCGTCGCCAGCCTGACGGGCACCAACGCCAGCCTGGACCTGCATCTCCCCCGGGCCTCCCGCCAAGACCAGGGCTTGTATGCCTGCCGGGTGGAGAATGCCGACAGCAGCGAGCGGACCTGCCTGCTGCTCCACCTGCAGCTCCGAGGTGAGGCTTTCAAAGAGCTTGAGATGTTTGGCTCCATCATGGATGTGTGCAGTCTGAGACTCAGGCTTCATGTTCCTCAACTCCCCTGGCTCATCCCACAGCTCTGGAGGCGCCGTGGATTGTGAAGAACCTGACGGACCAGAGTGTGAACGTGAGTGACTCCACCACGCTGGTGTGTGAGGTGAACGGCACTCCCACACCTCTCGTCACCTGGACCAAAGACAACCAGACTGTCATTAAAGGATCTGGTGAGACAGATCTTTCAGTGATTTGTGATAAAGTTCAACACATGAGATCAGTGCTTTACCAGTATGTACAGTCCTGAGCAATAACCTTAAACACGTGGTTTGTTTTGTTTTGTCAGGCATCATCCTGACTGAGTCGAATCGACTCTTGACCATCCAGAGGGTCAAGAAAGAAGACAGTGGTCTGTACGTGTGCGCGGCCTGCAGTAAGCTGGGCTGTGACTACACCCGAGCCCACCTCACAGTGGAGGGTGAGTGGAGGGTCCTTCTCTGGGTGATGGTGAGGAGTCCAAAACCAGAAGTTCTTGCTTTTAAGTTCTTGCTTCAGCCTCGGTTTCTGTTCCCACAGTCACAATGAGGTCCAGGTTCTGTGGAGCATGTACTGGTTCCTGTGGCCACATGCAGACAGAAAATGGTCACTGATTCATACTTTGGTCAAACACTGATTCATACTTTGAGCAGCTTCAAGTCATCCAGGAAGGAAGTGAAGCTTTAGTGTGGTGGCGTGTGGTGCCTGACTGAAGCATCTTCAGAATGTTGAAGCTTTGGAATAATCCCATGGTGTCTGGGTTTGGAATAATCCCATAGTGTCTGGGTTTGGAATAGCCTCATGGTTTCAGGCAGAAGCCCAGCCACTAACGGCTTGCGTCTATGAAGAACCTCCCAGTGGTCTTGTCGAGAGCTTCGTTTTAAGGGAGCATGCTGAGATGTCTGGAGTGCGGTGGATCAATGTGCTTTTTATTCAGTAGAGAAAAAAACCTTTCCTGCTTTCCCAGTGCATTGCATTACCTGGCACTGGCAGGAAATGCCATCATATGAAGGACAGGAAGTGTTGCTAATGGTTGAGCAGTAGCCAGCTATAGTGGATGCAGAGGCAGGAGTCTCGTGCTTTCCTGTGTGTAGTGTCATAGCGCAGTGTCATGGTAACGGACTTGCTACAGCGTCCAGGCAAACACCTTCAAGCTCCCACTACTGCCCAAGAAACGGGAATTGTTTTGACGTCCACTGGTAAAAATAGCTTTCATTTTAGTCAGTCAGGAAGAGGGGTGTGTTAACGCACATCCTTCGGGAGTAGTAAAGAAAAGCTGTACAAAATCCCAAGAACAGAACAAGGCACCCACCCCCTCTCTAGAGAGAGAGAGAGAGAGAGAGAGAGAGGGAGAGAGAGAGAGAGAGAGAGAGAGAGAGAGAGAGAACCCAGGGAGCCACACAAACAAACAGGGCTTGGATGTGATAACAGCAGTACAGACTTCGTGTACGTGACTCGTCTCTCGCCGCTGCCGCTTGTCTTTGTCAGAGATGAGGTGAATATCACACGGCTCCGACCAGACCTGACTCACTAACGTACAGGTCTAGAGTCCAGAAACACTATAAATACATTTATCTCGATTTGCATGTGAAAACCACTGGGAATACCAGTAAATTAGTTTATTTCAAACATGATGTTTCTTGCCCTAATTACTGATCTGTTCAAATGCTCATGAATCATGGTATTATATGGGAATATTTCTTGTGGTATCAGTCCGTGAGGAGATTTGCTAATTCGTGCGGATTGTTTCTAAATTAGGTGCAGAGGAGAAGATGAACGTGGAGCTGATTGTGCCGATCGGGGCTGTGGTGATCGCCATGTTCTTCTGGCTCCTCATTGTCTTTGTCATACGCAACAGGAAACGGGTAACATTCCCTGCTCTTCCACACACACACACACACACACACAAACATTCTCACACACACAGATGCACGTACACATGCACATTCCCATACATACATGCTCATATACACGCACACAGGGGTGAACTCAAACACACACACACACACACACACAGACACACAAACACACACGAACACACACACACATACAAGCAGTTTACAGTTTTGATTGATCTAAAGTGACTGCTCCTCTCCTTTGTGTGGAAGCCCTGTCTCCCTGGGCCCTGTAACCCAGTCCTTCCTCCACACCCCAGGCTCTGTGTGTGGGGACCTTCTCCGTCGTGTTGCCCTCAATAATGAGGAACTAGGGTGGACTCACTGGTGCATACACCTGAAGCCATGTCTACCACACACTAACTCATTCACTCATTCACTCACTCACTCCTTTCATCCCCTCATAACTACGGCCTTTATATAAACTCTCTTTTTCTGTTTCTCTCTCTCTCTCTCTCTCTCTCTCTCTCTCTCTCTCTCTCTCTCTCTCTCTCTCTCTCTCTCTCTCTCTCTCTCTCAATCTCTCTCAGCCCAGTGATGGAGAGATGAAGACAGGCTACCTGTCCATAATCCTGGACTCAGAGGACATGCCTATGGACGAGCACTGTGAAAGACTCACCTATGACGCCAGCAAATGGGAATTCCCCCGCGAGCGACTTAAACTAGGTCAGCCTGAGGCTCCTGGTGGGAGCTGCACCTTTGACCCTGACTCCATCTTCATTTCATTCAAGTGACACTTAATACTACTGAAACACTGATGCTGGATACTAGTGAAGTACTGATACTCAATACTGCTGAATTACTTACCCTTAAAAGTACTGAACGACTGACCCTAAATACTACTGAACTAGTAGCAATAATCAGCAGTAAAATGGCTGCGGCGTACTGGAGTCTCTGGATGGACTCTGCTCAGCTAGTAAGCTCAGTAACCCTGGTAACTAGCAAACGCGGAGTGAGTCCCGCAGGCTGAAGCAGGTGTGTGTGCGTTCGACAGGTGAGCCGTTGGGGCGAGGGGCGTTCGGCCAGGTGGTGGAGGCAGCAGCGTTCGGCATTGAGAAGACCACCACCTGCACCACCGTCGCTGTTAAAATGCTCAAGGGTAAGTTGCTTCACCTTCTTTACCTTCTTAACTCAGGAATGCTGACATGTCGAACCAATTCAGTTAGTGTGATGGTGTAAGATGACACGTCTGCATTTCTCTCTGACGTCCACAGAGGGCGCTACTGCCAGTGAGTACCGGGCCTTGATGTCCGAACTGAAGATTCTCATCCATATTGGCCACCATCTCAATGTAGTCAACCTGCTGGGAGCCTGCACCAAACCCGGGGGTGAGTTTGCTGCACCAAAGCCGGGGGTGAGTTTGCTGCCCCGACCCCGGGGGTGAGTTTTGAGAGCCACCAAGCGCATGTGTGTTGTGCAGCTGGGAGGATGCTGAAAGTCTGTTTATGTGAGTTGTTCAGTTAATGCTCTGTTTGTGTGAGGTGTTCAGTTAGTGCTCTGTTTATGTGAGGTGTTCAGTTAGTGCTCTACTGAAATGTGTGTAAACCATGTAAACACGTTCATTACGTGAAAACAAACCTGGCGTTTTTTTATGCAGTAACAGCTCTCTCTCTCTCTCTCTCTCTCTCTCTCTCTCTCTCTCTCTCTCTCTCTCTCTCTTTTTCTCTGATCTTTTCTGACTTCTTCTCCCAGGACCTCTGATGGTGATAGTGGAGTACTGTAAGCATGGGAACTTGTCCAGTTATCTGAAGAGCAAGCGAGGAGAGTATAGTCCTTACAAGGTGAATGCACCTGCCATCGAAAACCACTGATCCCAGTTTACTACTGAACCTCACGCTGAGTCGCTCTGATTGGTTAAGATTCTTATGTAAGAACTGAGCCATCAGCCAATACACTGTAATGCCTAGATAATCCAGTTCAGACATTCCAGTGAAGCCAGGTAGACCACTGTGCCTTCATGTTACCTAAACATGTTTGATTGAAAAACACAGTAAATATCTTAATAAAGGAGATTATCAGATATTTGAGCAGCTTCACTGTAACTTGTTATTATTGTAAGTGTATGTGTGTATGTGAGAGCTGTGGTAAAGATCTCATCATAACTCATGTCATGTTCCATCGAAGTAACCAATAAAAATAAAAAAAGCAGATTATTCCCATCACACCAGTTTCCATGCATTGTTTTGGTCCAGAGGTGTAGACCAAGGGTGGTACAGAGGAGTGCAGGTGGAGTAGAGGAGGTGAACAAGGAGGATCTGGGTGAAGGCAGCAGTACTCCTCTGGACATTTGCACGGGCACTGCTGTGAGCTCAGGCCCTGGAGCTGAGTGGGTCTCGAAACCCCTACAGGATGGGCAAGGTACTGCAACCAGTGAAAAACACCTCACCCTAAATGTTAACGATGTTAAACATTTTCACTGCCTGTCTAAGGCAGTGCTGTTAGCATGGAGACTGCTGCAGGTTCCTGCAGGTTCCACAGGGTTCTGAATCTGTGTTGTACAGAGAGTTCAGACTGGGATCACCTGACCATGGAGGATCTGATCAGATACAGCTTTCAGGTGGCCAAGGGAATGGAGTTCCTCTCCTCTCGAAAGGTAATTCATTAATGCTCACAGAGAGATGACAGCGTTGGTGTGTGTGTGTGTGTGTGTGTGTGGTGTTTATACTTTGCTTCGTGGTTTCCAGTGTATTCACCGTGATTTGGCAGCCAGGAACATTCTCCTTTCTGAGAATAATATTGTGAAGATCTGTGATTTTGGCCTGGCCAGGGATGTGTACAAAGACCCAGACTACGTCCGCAAAGGCGATGTAAGCCCTGATCTAAACACAGAGTATTGTTTCTCACTAATACTCCATTCATACTACATGTATGAGTGTGAAATGATGCTCCACCCCCCTCCCCCACCATAGGCCCGTCTCCCTCTGAAGTGGATGGCTCCAGAGACCATCTTCGACCGTGTGTACACCACACAGAGCGATGTCTGGTCCTTTGGGGTCCTCCTGTGGGAGATCTTCTCCCTGGGTAAAGCCACCTTACAGTCATTCATCCTTGTGCCCTCCTACTACACGGAGAAATCGTTAATAATAATTGAAACAATTAATAATAATTAAAACTCTTTCAATTATGTTTATTTAACTTTAAAATTTCTTTAGTGTCGTTTGTCGTTTTTTAGCTTGGTTTTTAGAGTCGGACTGCGTGCTGTAGGATGGAGTAACTCGTGCTCTCGTGTCTGCTCTGAACCGCAGGTGCGTCTCCGTATCCTGGAGTGAACATCGACGAGTCGTTCTGCAGGAGACTGAGGGAGGGCACAAGGATGAGGTCACCTGATTACGCCACACCTGAGATGTAAACACATCTGTGCTTCCTTACACTGTTGTGCTTCACACTCCAGTATATACAATATAGTGTGTGTGTGTGTGTGTGTGTATATAGTAGATCCAGTGTTGTAGTAAACAAAGTAAGATTCCCTAAAAGACACTCCTTGCTGTTTGATCTATATATGATGCAGTATCCTGAGTTAATATTTAATTGTTTGTATTCTGGACATGCGGTGTAAGCGCTGTCTGTCTGTGCTGTCTGTCTCAGCTATCAGACCATGCTGGACTGTTGGCAGGATCGGCCCACAGACAGACCCACTTTCACAGAACTTGTGGAGCATCTGGGTAATCTGTTACAGGCCAGCGCTCAGCAGGTTTGTGTGTGTGTCAGTGTGTGTGTGTGTGTGTGTGTGTGTGTGTGTGTGTGTGTGTGTGTGTGTGTGTGTGTGTGTGTGTGTGT
>JAOXYF010000018.1:26631032-26656795 GCA_028565775.1 Sternarchorhynchus goeldii
AGTGTATCACTGTTTATACTGGGTATCACCTGGTGACACTCTACAGTATGTAGTGTATCACTGTTTATACTGGGTATCACCTGGTGACACTCTACAGTATGTAGTGTATCACTGTTTATACTGGGTATCACCTGGTGACACTCTACAGTATGTAGTGTATCACTGTTTATACTGGGTATCACCTGGTGACACTCTACAGTATGTAGTGTATCACTGTTTATACTGGGTATCACCTGGTGACACTCTACAGTATGTAGTGTATCACTGTTTATACTGGGTATCACCTGGTGACACTCTACAATATGCCCTCAGACAGGTTATTTTAACATAGCTAAGTTTACACAGTTTTACGTCCTGTTTTGTATTTTACCCTTTTTTTTACTTTTCTACTTACGTTTGAGCATTTTGACTGCCACAGTCATCACCGTGTCACCCTTAGACATTCCGTACGCTGTGGCCTCCACCACTTTTCCGAATGCTCCCGATCCCAGAGTTTTCCCTGTGGACACAAAGCAGGGGAAATTCCAGTCACGCACCTGCTGTGGCAAAGCCTCACTCTTACCACTGACCTGAGAACAGTAAGCATTCCTCTAAACCACTTTTACTGTTACTTTTCAAACCACTCTTCTGAATCAAACTGGTAGTGATGAAATACAATACCGAAACCAATGAACAAATCATTCACAGTCAGGAACACTGTAGCACAAAGACAACCAAGTGCCATAATTCAGTGAAAATTAGCTTCAGAAATCGCTGAGGAGGAGGATGACCAAGCCAAATCACATAATCTCTGAGAGAAGCAGCAAGCTAACGCAGGCAGCCACCAGTATGTGCACTGACCAAAGCGCAGCTTGTCTCGAGGAAACTCCCAGTGGTGGTCGTACGGAAGCTGAGTAGGGTCAATATACACATAGCTGTTGCCATGGATTCCCTCGATGACCTTCCATTGTATCTGATACTTCGGTTTCTGAAGGAGTCGAGAGAGAAGGATTTGGAGGAGGAGACAAATCAGGAGATCAACAGAGATCAGTGCTCCCAGACACACTCAAACACATTCAGATATCAGACAGACCCAAACACATTCATATATCAGACACACACACTCAAGCACATTCATATATCAGACACCCAGACACATTCAGATATCAGACAGAATGCTGTATACAGTTCCACTCACATATGCACACAGGAGCCAATAAAAAAGAACGTATTCGATGGGATTTATAAGATTGGATGGAACTTATTAGATGGGATTTTAAAGTTTTCCTTTGAACAGAACATAAATGAACAGGAATATTCTCCAAAAGCTGCAAGAGTTGTCTGTGTGTGTGGCCATGCATGCATGTGTGTGTGTGTGTGTGTGTGTGTGTAGAAGCAACTACACCCTCTTAGTAACAATTACATTGGTACAGCCCCTGTTGATCTGGTAAACAAAGTGTGTGTGTGGTACACTGTTGGACGGTTGTACCATTCCTCTGTGAAGCAGGATGCCCATCAAGAACAACAATAATACAACAGAACTACAGTCTTAGAGGGAACATGGACTGTAACCAGAACTACATGTAAAGTGGCTGCCCTACGTGGAAAGTTGGGGGTGTTTCTAGGTGAGCCGTGGAAAAATGTCCTACCTGCATGTACTTGTAGGCCAGAACAAGCAGGATGAGGAAGAGGACGGTGGCAGCAGCTGTGAAGCCAATCAGCAACGGAGTGAAGAGTTCATGAGGGACAGTGCGCTCTAGAGAAGACAAACCCAGAGACAGAGAGAGAGAGAGAGAGAGAGAGAGAAAGGCAGAGAAACAGAGAGAGAGAGAGAGAGAGAGATAATGTTAACAATCAACAGCCAATAGCGCTCCTCTCTTGAGGACACCTGTCCATGGATTTCCATGTCTATGTGATTCTAGATATCAAACAAAAGTATTATGCGTTAAGATGTAAACCAGTGCAGTGCAGCTGTGCTTCAGGACATTGTACAAACAAAACCAGGACTGAAGAGAAGATCATGGGTGATATTTTTCTGGCTCCTCAGGATATCTACAACAGTACGGTGTTGAAGCTTGCTGGCAAGGTCCTAGCTACACCCTCTCATTTTGACCCTCCTACCACGTCCCTCTGCTTTTACTCCATCCTCACCAGCCCATGAAGACATGCAGAGGTGTAGCAAACATCAGGCACTGTAACCCATGCTATCCTGTACCACAACTACATGAAAATGTATCTCTGCAACATAAAACTGTTCATATCAACCTGTGATATCCTGTAATATTCGGTAAATCAGAGTTCATTTCCCTCGTTCCCTCAGGACTGCTCTTATATCTACTGTGCTGTCCTGTTCTAATTCTTGTGTTCTTCAGTAGTTACATGTTTTTATTAACAATCACCAAGACAAACTGCTCGTTCGTGCAACATGTCTGGTGAAATAAAAACATTCAGACCCTGGTGTTTCTGAACAGCAAGGGTGTGTGTATTTGGCGTGTGGGTGTGACTGTGACTGTGTGTATGTGTGTGTGTGTATGTTTGTGTGTGTGTATGTTTGTATGTGTGTGTTTGTATGTGCATATGTGTGTGTGTGTGTTTGTGTGTATGGGGTGTGTGTGTGTATGTGTGTGTATGGGGTGTGTGTGTGTGTTTGTGTGTATGTGTGTGTGTATGTATGTGTGCATGTGTGTGTGTATGTATGTGTGCATGTGTGTGTGTATGTATGTGTGTATGTGTGTGTGTGTGTTTGTGTGTGTGTATTGTTTTTCTACTTTGTTCTCTGAGGTACAATAAGCTCTTTAGCCTTAAGCTCTTTCTTTCCATCTTAAATCAGAGAATGCAGACTGTGCAGGTTATAATCCCCTATAAACCTGTCACTGGATTTAACTGCCCCTCCCTCTCTCACTCTAACCCTCCCATCACTATCTCAGTGTCCAAAACACTGGGCCCTATGCTCTGATACTTAGTATAGACTAGCGCAAAGCAAGGCCACATTTCAGAATTCAGTAGTGTGATGCCCTTCAAACAGCCCCAGCCATCTGTGGCACATGCAGGGTGGAGGGAGAGCACGGGAAGACAGGAACATTCAGACGAGAGACAAGGCGGAAGCACAGTCCCTGGAAAACAATCAAAATCACTTGGAACCTAAAAAAAAGGCTTTTGTTTGTGCTGGCCAGGCCAAAAGTAGAAACCTAACTCACAATGTGCTGATGCAAATGTCAAAGCCAGAGCAAATGTGTTAAACCAAGTATGGAAACACCTCTAATGTTCTTCCCTGTTCTTGAGAAATAGTTGTTGTTTGTGTGCGAGTGCATGTTTGCATAACCAGATCAAAGTTATCCTGAAGTCATCTTTGTCCTGGTGCTTCTCAGTTAGCTCCCACCTCATTTGCATTTCTAGGTGAAGTATTTTAATAGACTCCTATTTTATCTGGGTTTTTTTTGATACACTCTAGCATGAGCTTCCAGGCAAGTACACCTTTAACAAAGAAGCTGGAGATTAGTGTCCAGTTTCCTGCAGACAGAGTGGGCTTGATCACAACCCCCACGTGCCAGGCGGGTGTTGGAGCGTGTGTGTCCACGTGCCAGGCGGGTGTTGGAGCGTGTGTGTCCACGTGCCAGGCGGGTGTTGGAGCGTGTGTGTCCACGTGCATTTGCTCTCACCACTGATAGAGAAGAGTGTGTAGACAACCTCTCCATCAGCTGAAGCCACACATTCCAGGGTGGGGTAATTGTTTTTGGTGATGTTCAGTCGACTCTCCACCGCACCTTTCCCGTAGGGAGGATTGGTCATGGTTACCGTGACAATGTCCTCTTCCTCTTGGGTGGCATTCAACAAATTAGAGCACCTACAGTGTCACATGACATCTCCATTTAGTGAAGGTCTCAAATATAATGGATATACAAGTGTTGGTCATTAGAAGAACATACGTTATGATAAAAAACAGACGGCCCTTCATCAGACTAAATATCAGACTTCACTTCATTAAATATCAGCCTCCAGAAGGCCCAGTATCTCCCACTGACTGAATACAACACCACAGTGAGCTTCAACATCACCCCTGCCCCCTGCTCTTCCTCCTGCCCCCTGCCCCTGCTCCTGCCCCTGCTCACGCCCCTGCTCCTGCCCCTGCTCACGCCCCTGCTCTTGCCCCTCCCAGTACACTTACTTCCTCGTGTTTTTTTCTCAAAACCTTATCAGAAAAGGACATGGGCAGAAATGTTTTTCTTGCATTCATTTGTACAGAAGCTTGAAGCTATTCTGAGCAGAGTTGTTTCCATGTTACCATTGTTATTGTGGATTGACTAAGTCATTCTTCAGAAGGGACTAGACGACAGTTGATGACTCACTATCTCCTAAAATACAGACTGATGTTGGCACAGAGCCTGTTTGTTTACTCTATACTGTGGAATACATATGGAATAACTTGTCCTTTAAGAATGCACTCGTCCTCTAAGAATACACCGTGCCCATATAATCCTACAGGTGTTAGCAATTAGCCACGAGTTTACTAGTCATGATAGTCAAATGACTTAATTCCACAAATCATAGGTAATCCTCTCTGCTCCTGTGTCAAACTTCATGTTAGCCAATTGCCTGGTGTAATATCATGATATAATCTCCTCTGAGCTATGTAAAAGCATGTAAAATATCACAGCTGAATACACATCTTGATAAGAGAAAACCAAAACATTTTTAAATTGGGTTTGTTTATAAGCTTTAGTTTATAACTCTTTATAACCTTTTACTCAGTCAAGCATCATTTTAGTGTAACTAGTTATGAAATTCATTTACTAACCTTTTACCTTCCAAGTTTGTGTTTTTACTGTGAGTAGGGAACTGATTTTCGTGTGTAAAACGCTGGTGTGGTACGTGACTCTGGAGGGTGTTTACCTGGCGTACGGTTGGTCACAGTAATACCATGTGATCTGAGGTGTTGGATAACCTTCAGCCACACAGCGCACCTGCCCGTCCACAGGCCCTTCATGAGACACAATCTCTGGTTTACCTGGTTTACGCAAAAGCAAGAGCAGTCATCAACTTATCTGTAGTGTGTGCAACAGAAACGTTCATGTTAACGGGTGTTTTGTTCGTTGACAGTACAAACCGACGGATTTGGAGTAGAACTGTTCACTCTGTCAGTGCTACATTTTACGGTGAGGCAATGGAATCACATGTTGCAAACCTTAAATACGATTCACAGTTGCCTTTCATTATTTGCTGGGCTTTGTGCAGTCTTGAGCAGGTTTGTGCACTCTTTGTGCACTCTTGAGCAGGTTTGTGAGTCCAGCGTTTAACAGTTAAGGGGATAACGCTGTGGCAAACAAAGTCAGGCAGTGTTGAGACACCACCTGATTAACCGAACCCCTGTGTGTCTTTCACAAAGCAAACAAAAAGCTAAATATTTACTCTTTAGAGCTGAGTAGCCCAACTCACTTATGACATGAACTTCAAACTGTTGATGGATAGTCACGTCGCTGTTCGAAGCCGTGAAGGTGTAAACGCCGCTCTCCGTTGCTTTTAAACGGACCAGCTTCAGATCGCTGCTATACCTGTTGAGAAAAGTGCAGGATAAACAAACCCTCTCATCCATCATATTTGAAACGTCAGCCAGTTTGAAAGAAAACCAACAACACAGGACAGTCATGATGGATCACAGTGATAGAATGGTGTGACTTCTGTGTTACAGCATAGCGTGACCTATGAATCCAGACTAATAACGACTAGGTGTGTATACGTGTGCAAACGCCTGTGTGTGTGTGTGTGTGTGTGTGTGGGGAAGGGTGTGGGTCAGTGCACCTGTGCGCCTCTGAGTGTGTGGTGATGGTGTGGTCAGTTGTGTTGCTGAGATGTTGGCCGTTGTAGCTCCAGGAGAGAGTGTGTGGTTTGGGATGAGCCTCCATGGTTGCACACAGAGAAAGGCTCTCTCCTTCTCTCACTCTCCAGGTACCATTCTCTATGTGTGTCAGGTTAATAAATCCCTTACCTAAGACACACACACACACACACACACACACACATTACATCTGAAATAACAAGTTGGCACTGTTGAGTGGGAACAGCCAGTAAATCAATATTAAGCTGTTTCATTTGTGTGCTTTCTGTAACAGTATAGTGAACACTGCACACAGTCTCACTGCATTACAAACCACATCTCTATGTTCCAAAATAATATTCAACAAGGTGCATCTAAGCATTGAAAGTAAAAGCTTGTTTCTCAAATTTACTAAAATTCCATTTTGAAAAATCCCAGGTTTGAAGGCAACAGGCTTAAGTTTCACAAAATACAGCAAAATGTTGTGCATGCGTTCCCAAAATACAACAAAAAACACCTGCACAATACGCTCATAAAACAAAACTGATGACTAATGTTGGAATGAGAAAACCCAGATCCACCCGTCCAGGGTCTACAAACATTATATTGTATTATGATGGCATCTTTAAAGAGGGAATTGGGCTAAAGTTTAAATATACAACAAATAAATAACAGTATATTATTGCATAAATAATAGAGCAAAACTGGACTTTAACTGGGTGTTTGTATGTGTGATGTCCTCAGCAGGCCATCTTACTGTAGATGTCCACCCAGACGGCCTTCTCACTGGTCCCTTTGGTGTTCTCCGCTTGGCAACGGTAGCTTCCGGAATCCCGCACGGAAACTGTTGCTATGTGCAGGGTTGCCATGCGATTGTGGGAGATGGGTTCCGTGGAAAGGTGTGAGCTTTGCTGTACTGATGCTGTCTGTCGAGAGACAACACAGAGAGTGTGTGAATGTGTGTGTGTGTGTGCTTTGATGTTAGGGGAATGCTAATATGCACATTCTTACCACTCCAAGAGGAGGAAACCAGTTAATCTTGATGTCACTGTTGACGTTGGACGTGGAGCAGGTGAGGGTAAGCTTCTGGCCCTGAGTCAAGATTACTGTGCTGGGCTCCTGCAGGGCCACGGGTGGAGGCCCGTCTGGGACTGACACAAGACAAGCACAACACATGCTAACTACCAAGGCCAAATATGTATAAACATTATACACAGAGTAGTACGTTTTTACCAAGAGGGGCTCAAACAACACAAAGCGTCATTCCCTCCCAGGAAGACCCCTCTCACCTGGTCGCACGTTGAGTTTGTATTGCAAAGAGTGCACAGTCTTTCCATCCAGAGTCGCCACGCAGACGTAGCATCCCTCGTAGTTGAGACGGACGTCTGTGACCGAAACGCCTGTCACGGTGCTGGCCGTGTACCGCATTCCCGCAGGCAGGGGGCGCCCATCGCACGTCTCCAACCGCAGGTCGGCCAGGGTGGGGTCGGTGGCGAGGCAAGGGATGGAGGCGGCGTCGCCCAATCCAGCCATGATGTCCGTGATAATGGCCACCCTGAAGGCGTTTTTAGGATCTGCTGAGAGGAAGGCTAAATCAAGAACCAATGAAACACAACCGAGGGGCTTAGATTAAGACATGACAGTGTAGTACAAGAGAAAGAGAAAGAGAGGGGGAGGGAGAGAAAGAAAGAGAGAGAGAGGGACAGAGAGAGGGAGAGAAAGAGAGAGAAGAGAGAAAGCCTAGGTAAGAGGTTTAGAAAGAGAGAAGACAGAGATACACAGAGGTGGATATCAGTGCAAGAACAAGATGTCTATAAGATGTAGATGTGGATGTAGATGTGGATGTAGATTTAGATGTCCTCAGACCAAGTGCACAGTTGTAGCTACCTACATCTGATAGCTTCTCTGCCTACATCTGATAGATTGCACCTGACTGTGTTGCTTCTTCTTATCTTAACTTAATTCCACAGTGGGATTGAATTCCAGAGTCAAACCACCACTAAAACCCGGAGAGAATCTTCCCTGGGATGGAGGGGGGGGGGGGTTGCCTGCCCAAATATTGCGGCAGTATATAAAAAGCATGACGTCTAAAGTGTGCAACTCATTTGAGTTTTTACCTGAAATGCAGGCATTATGTTTCACTCACTGTGTCCCAGAAAAACCTGATCCCCATAAGCTCCACTTACCTTTAACATACACGTAGATGGAGCTGCTCTCCCCTGATTTCTCCTCTAGGCAAATGTATCGGCCTCTGTGGACTTGCTGGGCGTGTACCACCCGGATGGTTGACACCTCTGCATTCTTGTGTTCCTCCCTGGCTGGTAACCGTGGGCGATCCTCCCGCTGCCATCGCACCGGCCCATTACCCTGGCAGTGCAGGACCAATGCGTCATTCTGCTTCACGGTGAGCTCAGGTCCACCTGGGGAAATGGTGGGCCTGGTACTGCCTGAATAAAGAAATAAAACAAAATGAAAGAATAAATCGATAAATACATTTAAACATAAAAACTTGTTGTTGTACAACAACTTGTGCTACAACATACAGGTTGTACTACAACTTAAAGTGTTTTTCATTGCAACATACAAGTGCACAAGTTATCCCAAAAACCCCATGATACAAATTCTCTGTTGTTAAACAGGGGAAGCACTGCAGACCATATCATTATGATAACAGCACCTGAGGCTACAGTATGATAAAGAGCCCTTAGCAAACCCAGCCTGCGTTGAGAGTGCTGCCCTATTTCAGGTGTGGGCTCTGGAGTGTTGTGCAAAAAACTCAGCCTGCACTGAGCACAACAAACACTTATCGTTTTGATCAAACAATACAGGCCAGTCTTTTAATCAAGTATCATCAAGAGTTCACCAATGTGCGGCAGTGTGTCGCACAGCATATGTGTAGCGGTGTGAGGGAGAGACTCTGTAGCACTGTGGTACACAAAGACTTACACCATGCAGCCCTGGGTTCGGCAGACTGCTAGCACTGCTGTATCAGACCACAGCAATCATAAATCATTTGCAGCAAGAAAAAGGTGCCCTGTTATTGGCCCAGGAGAGTGCAGCCGTTACTGTCATATTCCCCCAGACAAAACCGCAGCGCGACAAGTTGCTATCCAGTTCCTGATACATTTGCATATTGGCTTGGTTTTTTTCCCCAAGGAATCTCTAAGTAACGCCGACATGCGTCTCTGCCTGAGTGCAAGCAGCTACTTATGGGTTTTAATGCATCATATGCTATCGTCATGGTGACACATACTTGTTACAGGTGGCTTACATATAAACTGAAGTCAAAGAGAGAAGGAAGTTAAAAGAGCACACCAAGGACAGGGCGCTGTGAGCCGGATCTGAGTGTTTGAGCAAGGCTTCCCCCAGCAGGACAGACGAGCATGTCCAATCAATACGGGGGGGAGGGGTAAATTGTTGCCTTTTTTATGCTTGAAAAGTAAACAAGGTTTTGCAACAACCATTGTACACATAACAAACAACATGTACACATGACAACCAACATCACAATCTACAGAGAGACAGTTAAGATGCTTCAACCTTTCCAGTTTGTTTTATTTCACAGAAAATCCACAGGAAGCAGGAAAACAGGTTATTTTCTGAGAAATGGTGGATTTTGCACTTGCAGGCAGGTCCACAATGCATTGCAGGGGTCCAGCTGTATGGTGCACAGCAGGAGTACAATCAGTCACCAGAAAATAGCCACCGTCAATTAAATCCAGTCATTAAACATCCGTTAAACACCTCTAAGATCTCAGCAAAGTTCACTGGTGACTGAAACCTTTAAACTTTTAAATGTTACTGAAACATACCATCAGTAGTATATGATCATCATTTTTATTGTGTTCCACTACCTTCAGAGAGTGAAAAAGAGGGATGAGGAGTTGGAGAGAGGGAGGAAGGGAGAGAGAAAGATAGAAGGAGAGAGAGAGAGAGGGAGAGAGAGAGAGAGGGAGAGGGAGAGAGAGGGAGAGGGAGCTCTGCTTCTGCCATGTTTACTCTGGTTTACAATAAGAGTTCTGTTATGAGGTTTAACATATTCCTGTAGGCCACTTTTCTTCTACATGGATATATGGTCCTGTAATACAAAAAATCACCCTGTGATCAGTGGAGGGTAAAGTCTTCCTAAACTCTACAAAACAACAAAGCAGTGGCAACTTCACCATTTACCATTTAAGCCACACAATGCCAGAGGAAAACCTTTATACACTGAATGCTGGTATATGTAGAGCAGGTGATCACTATTATCTAATCACTATTATTTAGTAATAGTTAGGATCACATAAACAGACTGTATGTGAACCTGTTGTAATCATTTGTGAGGCAGTTACTCATGTAATGATGCCACACATAACCGATTTATACTATATGCATAAATAAATACAAAATTAATAAACAAACATAAAAAATTGGTTTTCATCCAATCCTAATTATTCATACAAATCAAGTGATACTGTTTAAAAGGGAGGCTTGAATCGACAGAGGAGCAATCCTGAAGGGAAACTGAGCCTACACCAGCCTCAGCCTCACAACACAGCAAACCAGAGAGGCGAACTCACTTTCACGTGTTCTACTGCTTAAAACTGACTGTAGGCAAATATACTGAACCACGGGGAGTAGAAACACACCCTCACACAAAAGACAACACACACACGCATGCACAAACATAAACATGTACACACACACTCACACACACGCATGCACAAACAAAAACATGTACACACACACTCACACACACGCATGCACAAACAAAAACAGGCACACATACACATGCACACACACATACGCACACAAACACACATACATGCATGCACACGCACGCACACACACACACACACACACACACACAGGTGCAGAAGTCTAGTGATCTGTGTTCACGTTCTGCTTTTATAATAGTGACTTTTGGCAGCAAAAAACATGCTTGAACAAGATATAGTGCCTAGGGAATAAAACAAGGCAACCTTACAAAAAGTGTTGCCTTTCCATTTTTCCCACAACATGAAGATTGAGGGAATAGCAAGCACTGCTCCTGGATACCAGGACTCTGATGAGACTCTTTTACAAGCACTGCTCCTGGATACCAGGACTCTGGTGAGACTCTTTTACAAGCACTGCTCCTGGATACCAGGACTCTGACGAGTCTCCTTTACAAGCACTGCTCCTGGATACCAGGACTCTGATGAGACTCCTTTACAAGCACTGCTCCTGGATACCAGGACTCTGATGAGACTCCTTTACAAGCACTGCTCCTGGATACCAGGACTCCTTTACAACAGTATAGGACACCGGCAGCCTATATAGACTCAAGGACAGACACACAAACATGAATGCATGAGCATGCATGCTTACACACACAGACACACATAGTGAAGGAGAGGGGTGGTATTTAGTCCTTTAGTTTTTAGATAAATGTAAAGTGTAAATGTAGATAAATAAACTAGATAGATAAACAAACCTGCTGACTGGCTCACAAAAATACAGATATAAAGAAAAACTATTAGAGTTTACCAACATTCTTGCGCGTGGAAGTAACGCAATAACTGCATCCCTGTCAATTCAAAGCACAAAAACTCCAAGGCGCGCACTGTTTCTGGGGTTTCTCGCGCTCGGTTTTTGAGAAATTCCCTGAAGTCAAAAAAGCGGCATTAATGCGAGGAAAGGACCGGACCACTGGACCTCATCTTAACGCACCATCGTGTGTGTGTATGCCAGAAACGGATTTTCCTCAGGGCGCGCTGTACGCTGCCCTTACTACGCTGTTACAACAAGCGCGAGGGACAGTTGGACTGCCTCACTTTAGACCCACAGAACATGTACCGCATGCAGTCTAGCGTGTCATGTCTATATTTTTTTTTGTTTGTCCATGACTTCATTGGACCAACGAGCCATCTGATAGTTTCGAGGTGCGCCACTGAGACGGAACAGTAAAACAACCCGACCGCTGTATGCAAAGCCGCCCTCTTATTTGCGTACTTCCAAGAAACCTTTGATTATGAAGACATAATGACTACCCAGTTGCTGCCTGTTACAACAGACATTTACACTGCCACCGAAAAGAATGAAGCGAACAGTAAAATGTAACCATGCGAGTCGAGATGCAGACTCCTGTCGAGCCGAGTTAATAATAAATTGTGAGACCGTTTACCCGACAGCTCTTTTAATTACTGTCACTATTTTACCTGTAGACTATAGCTTACGGTGTAAATAATACACTCCCCGTGTATATCAGTCTTTGTAAACATCACTTACAGTTACCAGTAACTCAAAGTGGAAGTTTTTTTTTTAGTACCTGTTTATTTCCCCTGTATTATGTTGAGCGTGCCACAGCACTGGGTGCTGACCTGCGCGATGAATTATTGAGAGCAGCGCGAGGAGTCTACGCGTTACGTTATTACCTTCGGCTTTACCTACCACAAGATCCAGTTTCTGCAGTCGGTTCCAATAACCGCTGAAAACTAACGACCCTGCGCAGAGAGCTCACAGAGGCAAATCACTTTACGTTCGATAAGAAAAGTTCGGCTAAACAGTGAAATGCGAAAAAAACCTGTGGAAGTAATCGAGACGTTGTAAGTGTCCCAGCAGCTTCAAAGTCGACTACATGACCTCACGGTCGGCGCACGGTCTAATATGCCTGATGAATGTGCACAAATAGATAATACAGACCAAAAATGAGATTATTCGCTGTTAATCACACACTAATAAACCACAGGGTAAAAACGCGGAACAATTCGTCTGCAAGTTTAAGAGAATTTATTGGTGTAACGCAATATTGAGGGTACCGTCAGACAAGTGGACCAATACATCCAACTTTTCCAGTTTAGAAAGCATTCCGCTTCTGAAGTACGAACTGGACGCCTCACAAGACCAGTCGCTTACCTGGTTGGAAGTTAAACTGCAACAAGACAATAAACACCCAGTGATATTCCATTATTATAATTCCATCTATTTCGAGTAGGTGTGTGCGTGCGTCCACTCGGCTTTCTCACTAATGCTGCTGGATAGTTGAGCGAGGCAAGTGCTCCAGCAGATGCGCTCAACTGTTTTAAAGGGCCAGTGCTGTTTTCAAACCAAAGTTATTATACCTTGAGCGTGAGCAGTGACACATCAGAATGGGCGGGATACCTTCTTCAACAATAAGCTTTTTTAACGTTCCTGGCATGCCAGAGGTTTTATGCCAGGAGAATTCTGGTATGCACGGCTACATAATACAAGGTGTAATAGTACTACGGCAAAAACCTGTTTGCTTTTACACGACGATTGATAAAAAAATTCCTGTTACATCCTTATTATAATGACGACTGATCGAGTGATAGGACTGTTGTTCTTGTATACAGCGATTTTGCTCAAACAAATGAAAGTTAAACCTGGAGATGTATAATCTAAAGGACGTTTTATTCCTAAAAAAAGAGACAGGGCGCCCTTATTATACTTAACACGCAACCACAGTGATTACACGTAAGTACACTTAAGACTGCAGTGACAGCGATGACGTGGTAGCGTGGCCTTCAAAGAGTCGGTGGCCGGTTTTCAACAGTGAGTAGCCTGGGGTAGATAGATGGAAGCGTGACAGACGTTGTTATTATGGAATTTCAGATAATCAGAGGCGTAACCATAAACGGCTGAAGGGGCAAACAGCCGGTGTTAATCCAGACAGGCTAAATTAAAAAGTCGCAACACGGTGGAACAAGTTCAACACGAAGAAACGGAAACTAGGAGACGTGGCTGAGACAATAGCAGAAGAACAATCTCAGAAGCGGCGACAACACACACACACACACACACGCACACACACACACACACACACACATACACACACACACACACACACACACACGATAAACGTCAAGCAAGACACAGGAGCAGGTGCTGGCAAAGCGGGTGGAGACATGGATAAAAATTCCAGTCAGTGAGTTCAAGCGACGGAGAATCATATAATGCCACACAGACATATAGACCGAATAAGGGTTAATTTACAGCCTTTAAATACATTAAATTCATTGCATTTTGTGGGTTAAAGTTATGACCAACATTATCTTACAGGTTGGACTCTGAATCTGAAGTAATGTAATGACAACATTTGGACAAGTGTGTGTGTGTGTGTATTTGTATTGGACCTGTTTCAGTCCTTTCAGTGTTTCAGTGCTTGGAGTCCACTCAGATCCAACAGCCTTAAACCATTTTAAACCACAGAAGGCCCCAGTCTTCACGCTGCCTCCTGTGGTGTGGATGAATGGGTTCTGTTCTACTGTACATCTGGATGGCTTCTTCAGGGCAGCCTGGCTCCAAGTCGGGAAGTTCCAGTCACATGGTCACATGATCCATTCAATTCTGATCATGTGTGTCCAAGTTCCCCTTGAGCTCTCACTCTCGAAGCCACCCCAATCTCATCGCCATAGTGACTCTTACCTCCTTGTTAATGCTTTCTCTGTTAAATACACAGGAGATGAAGATAGACCTTTACTCAGCTGATAGAGGTCCAAGTCTAACAAGGGGTAGTTGAGATAAAGCTGAGAAGAACACACACACACACACACCACACACACACACACACACATATGTGCATGTTTATGTACTTTAGTTTGACATTAGAAGACAGGTAGGGTGTGAACAATTGAACAATTAAGGAGATTAAAGTCATTAGTCGTTAAAGTCATTAGAAAAAATGAATGTCACTTTGCTGTTTGTTCTTTGTATTCCACCTATTTGAATGCATTGGGCAATTAATTAGCATTTAAACTCTGACGTTCCAGGATTCATGTTCAGTACAGCACATTGTAACATGTTCAGTGCAGCACACTGTAACATGTTCAGTACAGCACACTGTAACATGTTCAGTACAGCACATTGTAACATGTTCAGTGCAGCACATTGTAACATGTTCAGTACAGCACACTGTAAGATGACAAAAACCAAACGTTAAAAACTTATATTGCCAATTGCATTAAACAATTTCTGTGAGGTATTTAGAAGGTTTAACTGTTAATCTTTATCAGTTACCAGTTTGTACAAACTTAAATCTGCACAGCACATTCCATATATATTAAACATATGTAACAAAATATGAGATTGACTGTTCAGTGAATGCTGTTATTATCCTAATATTTGTTTGATTTTGTTATAAAAGTTTCAGAAGGGAAGAAGAAAGCACATGCTAGTTTACCATAGATATTTTATGCTAGTTTACCATAGATATTTATGCTAGTTTACCATAGATATTTAGTATTCTTGTAACTCCATCCATATTGTGATTAGTAGAGTCATTCAAACATGCTTTACACTTCGAACGTAACATTTCTTGAGCAAATTTCAAAATGTTTATTTTGCAATTAGGCAAAATATTGACAAATGGAGAATTGGTTTTGGAGAATATTTATGGATTCTTTATTTTGTCTGTGTAATATGGCGCTTTCACAGAAAGTGTCAACACATCACTAGTGCTCGGAACACTCCAAACTTTACTCTATAAGACACACACACACACACACACACACACACACCCCCAACCCTACAAGCTCATATAACCTGCGAGACACTTTCAGAGAGAGAAGGTCAATAGAAGGGCTGGGTGGTTAGCTTCAAGAGGAAGGTGATCTCAGTCTAAATGAAATCAGCCCATTTCAAATGATTAACACATCCTCTCAGTCACATAAATATCCTCTCATAAAACCACTTATCGATTTTCACAACCAGTCTAAACTAACCTGTTCCCTGATCTATAACAGAGACCTGACTTTTAAGCACTGCTTACACTTCTCAAGACAGAGCTTGTGTCTTCTGAGGTAACACTGATCCATCATATCAGCACAGAGCCCTCAGGTTGATTTGGGAACACTGAATGCATTGTGGATAATATTCCCCATCTAAACAGTGGCTCCTTAAAGAGTGATTGTGTTAAAGTAACACTGAACTTGTATCACAACACAGAGGCTTCTGTACAGAATTTATGAAACCACCTTGGTCTGTTTGTATGTGTGTGTGTGTGTGTGTGTGTGTGTGTAGGGGAGGGGTGGGGGTGGGGGTTGAGCTCAAATGATCTTTGCTTTATGTGGGCAGATTGGAAACTGAGCCTCCTCAGGTTGAGGGAGATGGAGGGAGGTGTGTGTATGTAGACGAGTGCATACACACACTTGCATACCACTGACCTTAGACTGAAGAATATGTGTTCCTCTAACCCCCCCCCCACTCTCCCCCCACAGTTTTATCGGTCCATGTTTCAATCACATGACACATGACCAGACTAAAAGTCCAAAGCTGCAGCAAGTGTGTGTGTGTGTGTGTGTGTGTGTATGTATGTGTGTGTTTTCCTTGGTACTGGCTGTTCATTTGTGTCTGTCTGATGCAAACTAATGAACACACACACATACACATACACACACACACATACACACCCACACACACACACACACATACACATACACACACACACCCAACACACACACACACACACACACACACAGCAGCTCTAAGTCATAAACATATTCTTTCACACTAAACATCCCACACTAAAAAAAAAAAACTTCCATAAGTTTTTCTAGTGAATAATAGATCATTTAATTACTTTGAATTTCAAAGTTTCTTCTCATTTAATCTAATATTTAATAGCAAACAATAACTAATTCAATGACTATTCTGAAAACATTCCCATTTTTACTTGTAACTGTTATAAGAAACACTGCTGACAGAGAAATGTTTACCTCTGTTTAGATGAGTGTTTAGACCTTGGTTTAGATTAGTGTTTAGTGTTTAGACTAGTATTAAGTGTTAGATCAGTGTTTAGATCAGCATTTAAACCACAGTTTAGATCAGTACTTAGATCAATATTTAGATCATCGTTTAGACCTTCATTTAGATCAGTGTTTAAATCACAGTTTATATCAGTGTTTAGACCTCAGTTTAGATAAATCTTTGAACCGTGGTTTATATCAGTGTTCAGATCGGTGAAAGATAGAACATGGAAAGATGGGTACAGAGAGTGAGAGAAAGTGAAAGGAGAGTCAGGTATGTGTCTACATGCCTTTTTACTAGAAATTGTTAAATGTTTCTGGAATAGTGACATGTGACACTGTGCAAATGTTTAAGAAAGGTGGATGTTGTGGTTCTTTAGTCAGATTACAACTCCAAGTGAGCCAAGCCTAACTCAAATATGAGTCAGACTATTATCTTATTCAAATAAGCATTGGATATTCAATAACATGGACAAACATTTAAAATAATAACAGTCATTGCTCGTCTTAACCTTGAGATGCTGCTCTGTGTAACTGTCAGATGTAATACCCATCATTTTAAGTCCTAATGCGTTGTTGATTTTGTGAAGTTCACTCCTTAACTTCATCGGTGTGACAGAGACGCTGAGTGAAATGATCTAACGATCCCAGAATTCAGGTTCAACCACAAGCAATGTGAAGCTCTCCATAAAAACCTGACAACTTTACAAGCTTTAAAAATAGGACAAAACGATAGCCTGGTTTTGCTCTGTTAAATCAGCTTTTATTGCTTTGGGATTTTCCCCCAGTTAAGTAGCATCCTACTCCCACCAATCAGGTAAGCCTCCCCTGTCCCATAACAGCTGCCAACCAGGGAGGGCAAGTGCTGGCCCATGCACCTGCAGCCAATCACCTTGTCACATGCTTCCTCCAAAGCACCTGCAGCCAATCACTTTGTCACATGCTTCCTCCAGAGCACCTGCAACCAATCACTTCGTCACCTGCTTCCTCTAGAACACCTGTAGCCAATCACCTCGTCACATGCTTCCTCCAGAGCACCTGCAGCTGATTCGATGTCAGGGGGCGGAGCAACACCCTCAGAGGATAGCATTATTCACCTGTTTTTTTTTTTTATGTATCAATTTATGAGCTCACAGACACCCACGGTTGGCCAGAGTCAATGTGATTGACAGGGAAGAGCGAGTACAACACCTCTCCCTCCTTAAGAGCATAGCCAGTCTGCTCTCTCAGACTCCAGCCACAGATTCCTGTGGCATCACTGAAGTTCAAACTCACAATCTCCCACTGATAGAGTGAATGCTTTTCTGCTGCACCAATTTAATGAATGTTTTATTGTGTTAAATCTTTATTGGTTTGCGTTTCTTCAGTCCCTTTGTGTCTGTTTGCTCTATAAAACACTTTGAAAACTCTACCACCTCAGAGACTATCAGTCAGACATTTTGCCTTTACATGCTCTTAGGAGACCAGCAGAGTATGAGTATGTTTAGGCCATAGAATCTCTCAGAGCTTGAATACCTCAGTTCCTACTGTATGTATACAAGTATATAAATGCAAGATATAACCAGTTGTACTGCAGAGATGGACTGGAAATGACTGTGTTCTTTGTTAACATTATTATGGGATCTGAATGAATCAGAAGAGTGACATTCATTCATTCATTCATTCATTCATTCATTCATTTTTCAAATCCAATTCTTAATCCAGTTCAGTGTTACAGATAGGTGGAGGGAGAGAGAGGGAGACAGAGGGGCAGAGTGAGAGAGAGACAGGAAGAGAGAGAGACAGAGGGAGACAGGCAGAAAGAGGTAGACAGACACAGAGGAAGAGAGAGGGAGAGTGTGAATTACAAGGGTGAGTCAAGAATTATTTGCATTCTGGTTGTAATAAAACTTCTGTTGCCCGCACTGACTTATCAACCATTTCTGTATGACGTCACTGTCTGAATAGCTGAAGCCTAAACGCACAAAACTGACATCCAAGGACGCTGTGTTACTGCATGACAGTGCACGCCCATACAAGCTGTCTCCAAAAATGTTGTTTTGAGGTGTTAAAGCATCCTGCCTCTGACCTTGAGTTGTGACCTTGATCCATCAGACTGTCACCTGCTGGGTCCCCTCAGACGCCCTACAAAGACGAAGCTTCGCGTCTGGTGCATTCGTGGCACGCAGCTCAGCCTAAAACATTTTTAATGAGAGAACATGAAAACCTGTTGACAGATGGATACAGTGTATTGAAAAGCAGGGAGATTGTGTCACAAATGATGCATTTATCTTTTCTGAAAGTTAATTAAAATAAATTCTACGGCCAAAGGCTGGATAATTTTAACTCACTCTCGTAGAAAGAGGGAGAATGGTAACAAAGAAGGACTGAGAAAATGTGTGTGTGTGTGTGTGTGTGTGTGTGTGTGTGAGAGAGAGAGAGGGTCTTATTTTATGTGTCATCTGGACTCAGTGGTGTTGTTATTCTCCTATAAAAGCATAAATATCACCTGTGTAGAGTGTAAGGTTCACTCGTTACTCGAGCGAAAACAGAAGTAGAGTTATCAGTGATATGAAATACAGCTGATAACGAGAGTCATGAACAAGATAGGAGGTTTAGAGTCAATATGGGAGGCTTGGAGTCAAGACTGTATTCCCTGTTGCTGTGAAGTGGAATTAATGAGAACAGATCAGGTGCCTGTGTCGCTGAGTGGACATGTGGTTGAGTGACAGGCCGCTTGAGCTGGGAAGAGCTACACAGTATATCAAATCTATCAATATATCAAAATGTCAGAATACTGAGGGAACAGAGTAGGTACCCACGTGGGATTACTATTAAAAAGAAATCATTTTACATGTATATTTCAAAGCCATGTACTTCTACAAGTATTTAGTTTTATTTCTGATTACTTTATTGTTCTACCTTGTTTCATATTTGAATAATTTCTATATATATTTCCAACCTATATATTTCTATATATATTGCCTACCTTCCAAACATATTAAACATACACACACACACACATATATATATACAGATATATATGTATATATAATACAGATATATATATATATCTGTATTATATATACATATATGAACTTGTCATGCATATTAATTAGCTTTCTCAATAAGAATCTTAGAGAATTCTTAAGAATCTTCCTTTGAGTTTTTAATTATACCAATAAGTCATTAGAATGGAAATATATTCCTCTCCTCCACATGCATGCCGGTCCACCCAGGCTGAGGGACAGGTGGCAGTGTTACTAACAGGATGAGAGACATCAGGGAGTCCAATCCACCGGTCTGAAAGTGAAATAAGAGGAAGTTAGCAAAACTGGAACAACAGATTCTGAACAACTATGTCTCTCTCTCTCTCTCTATAATACACATGTATGAAATGTTCCTGTCTTTTTGTTTTCAGTCTTTGTGAAGAACAACAGGTTCTGATGAGAGATATCTGGCGACAGATCTCTCCTCTGTTGTTTTCTGCAAACAAATCACGTAGGCCTTAGTGGAGATTCCAGCAACTATTCAAATACTAGCCAAACTTATTTAAACCCTAGTCTATATAAACCCTAATCTATTTAAACCCTAGTCTATATAAACCTTAGTTTACTTAGCAAAACACAGACTTACTGTCATCACACTGCTGTTCCTGGTTGGTGGGACGCTGTCTGTGGTTGGTGGGTTACCAGTGTGTCTCTGTATAACAGTCGTGCAGGTTTGAGGAAGGCACTATATAAACGTAACGTCACTCAGTCGTTCATTCATGAAGAGTGTTGCTCTCATGCCATGAGTCTTACTGATATGATCCAGAGACATAAAGATGCAGGAATCAAAACCAGAGTGGCACAAACAACAACAACGGGGGGGATTTCCAGAGTGTAAACATGAGCAGGAAAAGTTCAGTACAGAGCAGGCAATACAGGTGCAACTAAACTGAGGGATGGATTCAAAGGGAAGTCCAGTAGGCCCATAATCAGAAAGAACAGAAATACTGCTGAGTATGTTTACACAATGGTGGTAATACTTCACAAAAAGGAAGTGAAGCAAACATGAATTTAAACAGAACCTGGTGAGCATAATCAATACTCTGGGGAAGTCTGTGACTTATGTGGTTAGCAGAGGCAGGTGCAGGGCTCTCCGTCTGACTGACAAGGGCATCCTGGGAATTGGAGTTCGACGAGGCAGGACCAGGTGGTAGCATGACACCATGTCCCAGGAAAACACAACTGAGTGCCGTGCCCCTGATTGCTTTAGTTTCACATGTCCAACCCAGCTCGTAACTGTTACACTGACAAAGTGGACAGTCCCTGTTCTGGTCCATTGCTGATGTGAATATAACCAGACAGAAATCCTGCACAGTCTGTCAAGAGATTCTCAGAGTTAACCCAGCACACTGGATCTGAAAACACATTAAAGTTGAACAACAAAACGTCAGCCTTAATTTGAAGGAAATTACATTGACATCAAGTAACCTGAATAAGAATCACAACCCTTGGATACACAGTTGTGCTGCTTCCTTTACTGCTCAGGCCATCTGTGCATCACTGCTAACTGGTTTATTTAAAAAAACACAGAGCACAAACAACAAAAGTTGTGTTACTGCCCAACGATGCATCTAACAAAAGCACAATAGTGAAATAATAGGAAAGGATGATTCACAAATATGAGGAACTAAAGATTTCCTTCTGATCTACACATTCACACATCCAGGAAAACGTCACAGTACACAAAGATGAGAGGCTTACATACTCTTCAAATGCTATAGGGATGCAAACCCACTTTACACCAATCCTAGAGCCTACAACCTTAACAGGAATCACCATAGTGTGTATAATCACTGCTAAAGGCAATATACGTTTTGCTTAGTAAAAACAATCAGATTGCATCACTTCTGACCCATCGAGTCCAAAGGGAAACACCTGCTGGGAGTCCCTGCTTCCTCATCAAAGAAAATGAGTGGGAATTGTTTTGGGTTTTTTTCCTAATCAGAAGCGGACTGAGCTGGAGAGAACGGTTCACAAATCATGACCATGCAAAACCTGGCTGAACTCAGCAAGTAGGAGTGAATTCGTTTAGAGTCTTATTCTTCAGCCACATGTTTGAATATCAGGCATGTGCAGCACACAACTCTGTCCACACATTCAAACACAAACACTTAGTTCCCACACACTCTTGTGGCTCCTGTGACCAGTGACTGACAATAACAGTGATGACTGATAAATGTCAACGAAGCACTGCGTGAGACTGGAAGTGATGTTATAACAGTGCTAACACCACGTCTGCTTCCTTTCATTGTGCTTGGTCTCCATCGTGCTAAATCACATGCAGCTTCACATCTTTGCCATGAGAAGGCAGTTCAGTTCTCACATGCTCTGACATGTGAAAACTGTAAATCTGTCATTGTGAGCTTTCTATGCCTTGACATTCGCTAATTACCAGTGCAAATTGCTCACTGGTTTGGGTCCTGAAATTACATAATTTAAGAAAAGGTATGCAGGCTGTTTAGGGAAGTTCATCTAGTTCACACACCTGACAGGTGCATGAAACAACTGGTCAGAACAAGAGAAGAATGAAACATGACATTTAACAACAGAAAAAAGTTTAAAACTATTTTTTGAATATGTGTTTCTGGGCCATAGGAGCTCGTCAATGTTTTATTAAAAATAAAACAACATTCAGTTCTTGCTTGATTTAATGGAGAAATAAGTCATTTTTCCAAAGATTGTTCTTCACATCATGAAGACATTGTACTGACACTTAGTGACCAAGATGTTTAAGAGGTGTTAAAGATTGATAGTTTGGTAGTAAATTGACTCATTGCTCATTCAAGTAATAGTTCATTTGAGAGTTAATTTACATATGAACGATTAGAAAGTATGACAAAATAAACAAAACCCTTTCTACCTCCACTCTACTTGAAGAAGAGAGCACTGCTGGAATGCTGAGAGGGATTTAGGAGTAACACCTTCACTGGTAATGTAACATGGGAGTGGCAGTGGCTCGTCTTAACAGGAGGGGATAAACCTTATGCCAGTCAACTCCTTGCTAATCTAGTGGGTGTAGAGAAGAGTTATTACGTTACTAATTTTAGCCTCATGATTAAGAAATGCAAACAAAACCATTTTTAAATATCCACCCAAAAGCTCATTTTACCCGATTTCAAGCCAACAAAAGGCAGCTGAACTGGATGGAAATGCTACCAACCTGAATATTAACGGTTTGAATACTTCTCTCTTGTAAAAACAAACAAACTGTAAAAACATTTTACCTGCTGTGTTGGCTAACACACCACACTGGATTGCTGGATGGCTTTGTTTTTGCCTGGGGATATTTTGAGGCAGTTATGGTGCGAACACTGACTGCTGCTTTGCACAGTGTAACCAGGAGGTGAACGAGGACATGCCGACGGAAACAGCGGCAGGGGATTTTCTTCTTTGCCTCATGCAGAGGAAGATGTACCTTGAGGAAACGAGTTCTTTGTTCTGTGTGCAGGGTGAGAGAGGGGACTGGGCTATGTGGCGGCCCTGATCTCCTGCCCCACTTCTGCTTCATCCTAGCTAATTGCTAGAGGTTTTTACGCAACTCCATTGTAACTGCATTGTAACTCCATCGCAACTCTATTGTAACTCCATGCTCCTGCAGGCCCAGAAGATCTGCTGGAAACTGAGAGCTTTACTCTAATGCAAACGATATCAACCACCCAGACACCATGATAGTAGATAAGAAAACGCCAGTCTCAGGTGATGAATGGAAAGAGTCAGAAAAGTAGGGAAATTCCAAAAGACTGAACAAGGCAACAGAATGAATGTGGAAGGTTAACACCAGTGATGGTAAGGATGCTTGGGACTGCGACCTCTGACAGAACACCTGAGTGGGAGAGAAAAAGATGTGACCACCATTTTTTTGCCCATCCAAAGCACAAAGCATACTAACTATCAGGCAACACTGCAGGGAGGGAACTGAAGCCCTCTGCAGGTTTGGGAGTGCCAGAAGAAAGAGTTTAAAAAGCACAAACAGCCTGTCGGCTCTGAAGCCCTAAACGTGCTCTGTGTTTGGCAGCAGTGTGCGGTGTTCAGAGCCAGTGGGAATTACTCAGCCATGCCCCTTCTTTGGAAAACGATCTTTTGTGTAACAACCTGACACCACGTAAGTCTTAGAATCTGTATGTATTTTTAAATTTATATTAAGACAAATTCGAATGCTAGATTCAGGTAAATTAAATTAAAAAAAAGAAATAAAAAAATTAGATGCACTCAAGTGTATCTTAATAAGTGTCACTGTGGCCTTCCTCGCCTCGTGTCTGTGTGGGCGTGTCTGTGTGGAGGTGTGTTCTTGTGCCGTGGTTGTTGTGCAAGTGTGTGTGTGTGTTTGTGTTATAGGCGTGGCGCTTGTCTGTTTCGATATCATTATTCATTATCGTTACTCGTTTCACCTGTGTCTCGTCAAAGCGTGTGCATGTGAATATCTCTACGTCGAGACTGCTGTTGAGCGGTGCTCGTTATACGTCGACAGTCGCAATAAATCATCGTTGTTTTTCCGTGCTCAGCATTCGCCTGCCTTCTTTAGCGCTCTACACTATCAGCGTGACATTAACTAATTAAGTAAACGTGTTACTGTGAGGATTTGGCCTTGTTAGAACTTGGCCTTCTAACAATACATCAACGACAACAGTCGGCGTCAAGCCTGACTGATGTTGATAATGCCTAGTCAGAAGGTCTGTCCAAACCGCAGACTGGAATCCCACGACTCCTCTCAGATCTGTGACAGAGGGAGGAGCAGGAACAGTTCTGCATGTCTTGGGCCAGAACCATATTGTTCTTCTATCTGATGTTCACCAATCAGGTTCATCTCCAGTACCCAAACGTCTACTTTCTCTGGAAGGCTGAAGGTTGTGATTCCACTGAATTGGAGAGCACCTTCTGGCACCTGTTTTAAATATGGTGACCACCAGTCCAGTTTAGCAGTCTGAGCACACTGTACCCATTTAGCAGAGGTGTTAACCACACTGTCATGACCCTGACCACTGTCTTCCACATATCTGGTCGAATCTCTTATGGTGACTTCATCAACAGAAACCAGATTTGAATCACCACCTTTCAGGCACCACCTCTTGATATGGAGGCTTGCTCACTGGCTTGAAGTGTAGCTTCCATCCATGTTGTTAATCTGAAACCATCTGACCCTCTCCGCCTGCTGCTCCTACCCGGATTTAATTCAGCCACCCTTCAAATTCACATTCCTTTTAAGGGTACTTGCATTCACTGGAAATTAATCAGCACTGGCCCTGAATGGAAAAGGTTGGGGTTTTATGAGGTTTTATGACCATGTTTGTCAAGTATGTGGGCATTTAACAATAAAGAAGTATCAGCATGTTTTTTTTTAAAACAAGCATATTGCTCAAATGATTATTGAATAAATTAAGTAAAAATGCCTGTAGAGAAAACAATGTTTTTAGTATATCCTTTTTGCAAAGTGGTAGGCACATAATTGTCCATTTCAGATAGTAGTGGGAACTTGCCCCCAGTGACCCCAGTAAACCCTAGTGACCACAATGACCCTGCATAAATTATTCCAGTGCAGAGAAAATAAAAGTCTGTGTTGATCTTCTCAGCCTGATAGCATTGTGACCCTCACCAGAAAAAACCGAACTAATAATGTTGAGGATGCGGATGGTGCGGAGGAGGAGCTCGTAAGATCTGTGGAAGAAGATCTGATGGGGCTTGGAAATCAGTTACTCGCAAGCACTAAAATATACTAAGAAACAAAGGTAGAAAGTGATTCTGGATCAGCTCTCTCTTCTTTTGGTTTGTGTGACCTCTGGTTTGCTTTGCATGACCTCTGGTGTTCTTTAGTGCGTTTACAGAGTAAGAACGGGAGGAGAGCCTTGGGCTCTTTCTCACAGAACATTTTTCTGTTCTTTCGAGTTTCTTAATAGAACATATAACACAATGAGCTGCTGACAGCCCCTAATAATGCATCACACACTGGCATGTAACAGAACATGTGCTAGTAAAGATTCTATTTTTAAAGTGACCGATTGTCCTGTGGAACATCTAGAGCATGATCAGCTACAATTAATAAGGTGAATACACACATAGATACAAACCTAAACACACAAACACATGCATGAATATATACACAAACACACATGCATATGCAAACATTGACACACACATATGCACATACACACACGTGCACACACACACACACACACACACACACACACACACACACACACACACACACACACACACACACACACA
>JAOXYF010000018.1:26671795-26711580 GCA_028565775.1 Sternarchorhynchus goeldii
AAACACTGGTCTAACCTTGCTCAGTATAACAGGGTTAGCTCAAACACTGGTCTAACCTTGCTCAGTATAACAGGGTTCACTCAAACACTGGTCTAACCTTGCTCAGTATAACAGGGTTAGCTCAAACACTGGTCTAACCTTGCTCAGTATAACAGGGTTAGCTCAAACACTGGTCTATCCTTGCTCAGTATAACAGGGTTAGCTCAAACACTGGTCTATCCTTGCTCATTCACTCCAAGACTCCAAATGCTATGCTATTTTGGTAGCTGTAACATTAATTTACAGTTGTAAACAATTCAGATTAGTGATTAGGCTGAATATGTTTCCAGGTAACTGGCAAAAAGAAATTAACAACCTACACTCATGAACACTGTGCCAGTTTCTAGAATGTGGAAACATCACTGGTTTTGATTAAATAACATTATTGACATTATATAACACTTTCAGCATCAGAAAAATTGTGGTGGAACACATTCTGCATTACAGTTATCATAGACGTCATAGATGCATGTCAAGAGTCTCTTGTGCTGCTCACTCTCGGGCTCATTCACTCAGGGAGATCCTGTGTTGTGGCTCCATGTTGCCCCCTAGTGCCCACCTGTGACGGTTCCGCTTGGTGTACTCCTGGTCGGAGAGCGGGTCCAGGTCGGGCAGGGGGATGATGTAGCCGCTGTCGGAGCTCAGCCTCTGCTCGTCCAGGCCGCTCTGACGCTCTCGAAGCTTCCCCTGGTTCTTGTAAGCCCCGCCCAAGTAGGCGTCGTCATTCTGAACACACTGCACCCGTGTCACTGCCGGGTGGTCACTCTTCAGGAAGTCACTGTTCACCCGCTCATAGCTCTGAATGCACACACACACGCAAACACACACACACAAACACACACACATACGTACAGACACACAGACACTTGATATTAGAGAACTGACATTAACCTCTTCTGTCTGCTCATATTTACACAGTCAATTTAGGATTAAGATTAGGATTAAGTTCTATTCTATGGTAAAGCACAGATAAATCAGTGCGTCCTAAATGTGTTCAAGCCTCTTCCATGCTGCCCACAGGATGTAAAATATATGACTTCTTCAGCACTAATGACACGTTCCTGATGATGTTTTTTTGGGCTGAAAATAATGTGTTATGACATCACAACATTAATGTGTTCCCCTGGATCTCAAAATACACGGAGGAGCGAGAAGTAAATTCGATCCTCTTTGGCAGTTGCGAAAAGTCTTTATATTTTCCTTCCTTCAACACAGCCATAAATGGCTTAAACGCTCCTGCTCCATTTCTGTCGCTGTTCTGTGGTTCAGCGAGGGCTTGCTAAACTCATAAAGAACCACATTTCCCACCACACCCGTACCTAAGGTGCTATTACAGGAGTTAGTTAGCCCTGGGCCATCTGACTCTGGGAGCCAGAGTTTTGAAGTGCCACGTGTGGTGTCTGTCTAATAATGTCATTATTGCTATCAGACGTCCTCTGGATGCTAGCTGTGGGTGATTAGTGTGGAGGGGTCCTGCGCTGCTGGATGGGTGCTAACCAGCTGCAGCGCTAATCTCCGTTAGCGGCCCACCGGCGTTGGAGCGAGACCCACACGAGCAGCACGTGCACTGATGCATTAAACCCACAGGAAACAGGAAGCTAGTTTGTCAGTGTGGGCAGAGGGACATTACTGTTTATAGTGGAAACAGGGATCTGGGACACTGAGAGAAGCAGGGACAGGCTGAAGGGCAGAAGAAAAAGAAATAGGACTGGAGCAAAAACCGAAATGCCTAAAGTCAAAGATAATAAGTGGGAGAGGGAAATAGAGACGAGAGAAAGAGAGAGTAGAGAGAAGAGGGAGAGAGAGAGAGGGAGAAGAGAGAGGAAGAGGGAGAAAGAGAGAGGGGGAGGGAGAGAGAGAAGCGAGAAGGGGAGAGAGAGTAGCGAGAAGAGAGAGAGAGAGGGAGAAGAGAGAGGGAGATGGGAAGAGAGGTAGAGAGAGAAAAGAGGGAGAAGAGAAGGCGCAATAAGAGACAGAATGAACAGGGAGGAAGAGAGAATGAAAACAACCCAATGAAAACAACCCAGCAGAACATGGTAGCAAGTGAAAGAAAAGGGGCTGATAGTGAGGACACCTGTGGAAAGAAGAGAGAAGGAGAGAAGCAGGGAAGCTCTTACCCTCTTGTATCCCGAAGGCAGCAGGCTGGCCACCGTCTCGCTCAGGCTGTGGAATGAAGGTCTCTTCTCTGGCTCGTTGTTCCAGCACTTCACCATCAGCTCATAACTACAGACACACAACCATGCCGGTCAGACTGAAACACACTTGACATATCCGTGACACATCTAGAGTGATTATGATGTGAATGTGCAGGAAAGCAGTCATGGTCCTGAAGAATCCCCTGCTGTGTCTCAAGATCTCTTCCTCTCTAGCTCAAGATTTTACCTGATGCGACTCATCATCACATGGATCAGTACACTTGCGTATGCTGACCTAATGTTGATTTGTGTTTATTCATTCGAGTATGTGAGTTTGATGCTCATTTGTGTGCTGTTATGCTGAACGTACACATCACTGGAGGCGTGCTCTGGTTTGGCCATTCGGTAACCACTCTTGATCTTATTATAGAAGCTGGAGTCCACAACCATGCCTGGGTAAGGAGTCCCTCCTGCAGGAAATACATCATCACACATTAGATGGATCCTTCACTATACGAATACATCACATAAGATCTCAGACATGTTCTCTGAACATCACTGCAGGTTCTAGAACATACCGAGAGAGAAGATCTCCCACAGTAAGATGCCGTAGGACCAGACGTCACTCAGGGTGGTGTAGAGATTATCAAAGATGCTCTCTGGTGCCATCCACTTCACAGGTAAAAAGGTCTGTTGGGGGGGGAGGGCGCAAGGTCAGATACTTGAAATGCCAGTGCAATGTTCTATAGAAAATGTGCAAACACACACACACACACACACACGTTCACAAAGTGGGGAGGGGGAGCTACTCACGCTTCCTTTGGAGACATAATTGTTATCATGCATGATGTCCCTGGCCAGCCCAAAGTCACAGATCTTCACAATCTTTCCCTGGGACAGCAAGACATTTCGTGCTGCCAGATCTCTGTGAACGCACTACAGAGACAGAGACATGAGACAAGGAGAGAGACATCAGACAGAGGGAGAGAGAGAGAGAGACGGTATGAGAGGATACAACAGATAAACATCCATTATGCTCAGTTCATTTATCTTTATTTCATCTACAGATTATAATGATTTCAGCCCTTCCTCCATGATTTTACTGGGCATTCCCTGCTACTAATCAAAGACAGTCAAACAGCCTCTCACACCCCCATTAACATCCATCCTCATCTATCTAGAAGCTCTCTCAGGGTGGTCCAGGTCGCCTTGGCAACCACAGCACCCCATCTGGAACCTGCTTTCAGGAGCCTAGTGTGCTTTATTAATACCTGCTACACCCCCCCTGTAATAACCCCCTGTAATAACCTCCTTGTAATAACCTGTAATAGCATGCTCTAATGACATGTCATAGTCCTTCTCTTCTGCTCTATTCTGAGCGTCTGGGCTTGGTGGAGCCTGGCTAGTTCTCAAGCCAGTCCAACCCCTCAATTTAGACTTGGCCAACCATGAGACACAACAGCCATTTTCATAAACACGGAGTAACAAGGAGCACTGCTCAAGAGCCCTCTGTAAGGTGCACTGTAACACAACAGCAAGTTGATCATTGGCTATAGAGAATAAATTGGGAGTGTAATGACAATAAAGCCAGATTCTGGTTGGTCTTTTATCAAGGTCACTGTATTTGTGTAGAAGCCAGTGAGAGATCAAGCTCACATTTTTGGAGGCCAGAAACTCCATCCCTCTGGCTACTTGATAAGTGAAGCTGAGAAGATCCATGGTGGTTAGACCCTCGGAGTCATCAGAGAGAAGCTTCTCCACCTCACTCTCTGTTAATCACACACACACACACACACACACACACAACTTAGCCTAACTTAGCATCACCCACTTTTAAAATGCCTATTTGAGTTTATATGTGTATATATGTATGTGTGAGTGAGTGCATAGCATGTGTGTGTGTATGTGTGTGTAGGTGCGTGTGTGTGCGTGTGTGTGTGTGGGTCTATGTTCATGAAACGTGTTGTTCTGTTTACATACATGAGCCATGAGGGTATTTTTAAAGGGCTGCTCTCACAGGTTTTAGCGGTGGTGTGGGGAGGCTTCTATTACCCCTGGCTACAGACTACAATTACCTCCGGTAAGTGCAGGGTGCACACAGTACAAATGCCCCACATAGGCAGAGAGGAGGGTGGACCCCTTCACTATCACTCAGTCAGCATGTGAATATGTGTATGTGTGTGAGTGTGTGTGTGGGGGGGGGGGTTCACTCTGCCAAACCAAACCAGACTGTAACTGAACCGACCAGAGTAAACAACGCAAATAAAAAAAAAGATGGCATGTGTGTGTGTGTGTGTGAGAAAGAGAGAGAGAGAGAGAGAAAGAGAGAGAGTGTGCTTGGGAAGAAAGCACTGAAAAATATTTTTCTCACTTTTAAGATTGCATTAACAGTGCATTTCTGTGTGTACGTGTGGCCATGTGTGGGCTCGTGCGTGTGTGTGCATGCATGCACATGAGTGTGTGTGTGTGTGTGTGTGTGTGGTTTGTACCGCTGATGTGCTTGTGAGAGGGAGGGTGGTCATAGTCGTCTCCCTGCAGGTGAGAGTACTTGGCTGGGTTGGTTCTCTCCAGCATGGGCACATACTGCATCGTATCTGCTTGCTTCATATCCATGTAGTCGCCCTTCTCCTCGAACGACAGGATCACATAGCTGTACAAACATACACACACACACGCACACACACATATACACGCACATAATTCCATAATTAGACTCAGACTCAAATCTCCAGGCTTTTCTATAGATGTTTAGAATAGATGTTCAATAGAGAGCATTTAGAATTCATCATTAACTAGATGTCTATGGTATAAATACAAAGTTTTAAAGTACAAAGTACAGCTGCATGATTGACTTATGCAGAAAAGTCAGTACATTACTCATAAATGAGTGATATGCAATGTATTTATGTATGTGTTCAGTTCAAAGATACCAGGGTGTAAGACACTGGGGGCAGGGCTATTCCAGGGTGTATTTCACTGGGGGCAGGGCTATTCCAGGGTGTAAGACACTGGGGGCGGGGCAAAAGGAGTTTGCAAAAGAGTGTGTGTTCAGCTGTGTGTAGGAGTGTGTGTTGCTTTTGATGGAATCTAGCTCACTCTGGCCTGCTCTTGTTCTATAAATTCTGAATTTAATATTTTAGAAAACAAAACAGGGGTGACACTCTGGAAGCAAATATTTTTCCATTCTCTCTTTTCTCCATACTTATCCAGACCTGGAAATTACTCAAATTACTTAGATTCTATACTTTTCCATACTGCACTGGATCATTAGACAAATAACAGCAGCACGACTTCACCTAAACTTCCTCTGTTCTTCTCTTCTGTAGTTGTGCGTGTGTGTGTGTGTGTGTGTATGTGTGTGTGTGTGTGTGTGTGTGCCCTGACCTCCTGCTGTTCTCATCCGCTGGGTTAATGCCGAAGATGTCCAAGTCTTTCTTGGTCTTCTCGGAGTGTCTGCTCAGGAACCCATCTCTGTTCTTATGCAAGTAGTTCACCAGGTCTCCATAGAAACAGTACTCCGTGATGATGTAGATAGGACCTGAAAGAAAGAGTAAGAGAAAAAGTGATGAGAGAGAGAGGGAGTGTTGAAAGAGAGAGGAGTGATGGTGAGACTGGCATTAGCCTACAGACTAATCTTGAGAGAGGCTCATTTTGAGCCTGTAATCAATCAATCAATCAAACAATCAATCAATCAATAAGAAAAGCTTACATGCAATCAATAAAGTACCTGTCTGACTGGAAATGCCAGCATGCATGTATGTGTGAGTGTGTGTGTGTGTGAGTGTGTGTGTGTGTGAGTGTGTGTGTGTGTGTGAGTGTGTGTGTGTGTCAGTACCTGATTTGGTGCATGCTCCCAGCAGGGTGTGTGTGTGTGAGTGTGTGTGTGTGTAAGTGTGTGTGTGTGTCGGTACCTGATTTGGTGCATGCTCCCAGCAGGTTAACGATGTTGAGGTGAGGGCCGAGGTGAGTCATGATCTTCAGCTCTGACATGAGCGCCTGCTTCTCACTGGAACGTGCCGTTGCTGGGAAAACCAATCAAACCAAGCAACCAATTAACCATCATCTACAAGGCCTATAAGATCAATTAGGAGGCATACACAGCTTTATTGTTATAATAATAATAATAATAATAATAATAATAACACTTTACACACAGAAAAACCTGAGGAGGAATAATAAGAGGTAAAGAGCAAAGTTTGAAGTTGGATTTTAAGAGAAGGCAAAGAAGAACAGTTGTGGAGAGACTGAGGTAGAGAGTTCCAGAGCTCCAGGGGAAAGATCTGAAAGATCTACCACCCGTGGTACAGAGTTTAGTATGTGGGACAGAGAGAAGAGTAGAGTGAGAGGATCTAAGAGTGTGAGAGGGACAGCAGACCTGGGAGAGTTCAGAGAGATATGGAGGAGTGAGACCATGGAGAGCCTTGAAGAAGAGAAGCAGGATTTTGTAGTTAATCCTACAGATGACAGGTGACCAGTGTAACTGCTGTAGGACAGGTGTGATGTGTGCTGAGCGTTTAGTAGATGTGAGGACTCGAGCTGCCTGGGTGTACTGAAGGCGGTTTAATAGCTTAGCCAGAAGACCGTAAAAGAGAGAGTATTAATATTAGTATTAATACTATATGAGAGAATGGGCTGTGTGTGTCTCCTGTGGTTACAGGCAGGTGACTGGTTGACTCACGTTTCAGCATCTTTACTGCCACCTTCATGACTTGCTGAGAACGACTGAGTCCGTATGCAGTTCCTCCCACCACCTTACCAAAAGCCCCCGAACCCAGAACGCGACCTTTTACGTGATCATAACACACACACAGTCACACACACACAGTCACACACACATTTGTATCAGATATGTCCTTATAAGCAATCACAAAATCACACATATACAGTTTCATAATCATGCTAATGATACCAGGCGGGTAACCGATGGACCATGGGATGTGTTTACATTGGACAGTCATTTTTATTTGATTATGATTGGTCTGTGATTGGTCTACTGACGTCCAATCACTTTGAGCACCTTTTCTGCATTTTAAATATGTACTTTAATAAGCCAATGGGAGGCTATAAGGAGCTCATATGGCAACCAGGAACAGTCCTCTGTGGTCGTTCGGCTTTACCAGTCTTTGATCACTGAGTCACAAACCCTCTGACCACTGTACACACACACACACACACACACACACACACACACACGTTATGTCTCAGCACCACTGGTATCACAAGACTGTGGTCACATCTGAATAAACCAGTGACAACCGCTGCCCAGCTGATTACATGACCGCATGCAAGATAACCACTTTAACCCCAGTAGCTGGAGAGTGAGAAGGTCTGTCTGATCATGTTTGTGTGTGTGTGTGTGAAACTCACCCAGGATGAGACCATAATGTGTATGTGCATCTGTGTGTGTGTGCATGTGCGTGTGTGTGTGTGTGAGGCTCACCCAGCATGAGACCATCACATGCATGTGTGTGTGCATGTGTGTGTGTGTAAGTGCATGTGTATGTGTGTGAGACTAACCCAGGACGAGACCATCACATGTATGTGTGTGTGTGTGTGTGTGAGACTAACCCAGGACGAGACCATCACATGTATGTGTGTGTGTGTGTGTGTGTGTGTGTGAGACTAACCCAGGACGAGACCATCACATGTATGTGTGTGTGTATGTGTGAGACTCACCCAGGACAAGACCATCACGTGGGAATTCCCAGCGTGAGTCGTAGGGAAGCTGCATTGGATCCACATAAATGTACTCGTGTCCGTCTGGACTGACAGACTCGATGACTCGCCACCTGATCTCATAGCGTGGCTTCTGCAACACAGAAGGAAGGTAGATGGTTAAGCTGATCCCAGATCAGAGGTTATCACATCACCAAGTGCCTTATGGAAAGTACAGCATCAGATTGATTTGGGAACAGTGGTTAAGACATGCATATATCAGAAAGGCATTCAGCTCAAAGTGGAAGAGGGCTCCAGGTATAAAGGATGACACAGTCTGATGCATAACTGGATTTGTATCTGGGTTACATCCAATCAGGGAGAAAGAGAGGATGGGAGTATGAGAGAAAATGAATTAATTAACTGCAGAATGAGTGAATATGCAAATGATGGGGTGAATAAATGAATATGTAAATGCATAAGCGAACAAACGAGTCATTCTGTAAATGTACAAACAAAAGCAATGAATGAATGAGTGAATGAGTGTGAGAGTGAATACCTGTTTCCAGATAATGACCAGCACAATGAGTGAGATGATGACAATGACCAGGAGCACCAGAACTGCAGCTGCCACTGTGAGCTCAGAGTGTGGACCTGAACACATCAGAACCAACAGACCCATCAGAACCAACAGAATCAGCAGTGCAATCACAGCCATCTGAACCTGAACCACTACCGCCACCACTGTGAGCTCAGAGTGTGGACCTGAACCACTACCACAATCACTGTGAGCTCAGAGTGTGGACCTGAACCACTACCACAATCACTGTGAGCTCAGAGTGTGGACCTGAACCACTGCCACCACCACTGTGAGCTCAGAGTGTGGACCTGAACCACTACCACAATCACTGCTTTACAGTCCACAGTGAAGAACTGGATTTAAAATAAAGAGACAGAAATAAACAGAAATAAAGAAAGAGGAACTAAAGCACTTGAACAAAACATCGAAAAATAAGAAACTGGGTGAGACAGATCTGACTGGGCGCTAACAAATATGAAAGAGAACATGTGCCATTTTAAAGAAGCTGCTGCCACAGTCATTCCCAGTAAGGACTGTTCCCACTTCCACTTCCCAGTAGGAAATGTTTTCCACCACACCAAGAACCTGCTAGTGCACCGAGGATCTTATTCCTTCTATCTACATGCTTTCCACATTAAGTTACTAAATGATTCACAATAATTACTAAAAAACATTCCTTAAGATGAACTTCTGCTTTATAATCCTGGACTTTAACAAAATTAAAGCAAATGTATTTTTGCAATGTGATTGCTCAGATTTGATAAATCTGGAAGCTGACACTGAAGCCTGTTCGGTGATTTAGGCTCTCGTACCTCTTCAGATATTCTGCATTCATCAACATGCTAGATTTGGTCAAATGATTTACCTTGTAACTCAACTATTTGAAAAATGGCCCACAGTAACCTCATGGATAAACAAGCAGAGCATATGGCATATGGATTTCCCTTTGAGAAGTGCAGAGTCAGGCCGCATGAGGGATCTATCAGCGTTAAAATGCACAGGGAGCCTGACAGGACAGAAGGAACCTGAATGAATGAAGCTAACAGATGCAACAGCTTTTGGAAGGGGAGAGTTTTTCTAACTCAAACAAACACACACAAACACACACACAGGGCCAAAAGGTGTGGAGAGAGATGAGCAGAGATGTGACAGATGGACTGCAGTGTGAATGAAGGAGAGGGCAGTGTGAAACACCCTTATGTCCTTGGGGGCTATGGATGCCAGATCAGCCCACCTGACCTTTCACTACACCCTCAAGCACTATAAGTGTTTTAAACTTTGATTTTACAACTTATACTGAAGAGATTTTTAAATATTGCTTTAATAAGTTACTCTTATTAAAGTTGCTCTTCTAATGAAATTCCCTGCTGTAGTTGCAGAGAATTTGACTCCCGTAAACAAGTTTGGTGAATAAGCTCAGATAAATCTGAAACAAACACGTGAAGCAGTTCAGCAGAAGGTCCTTCCATCAGTCCAGAGTGCAGCCACACTGAGGAAGGACAGGGAGGGTGTGGTTCGTACCGTTGGACACCAGTTTGATCTCCCGCGTGACGGCGGCCATGTCGTTGCGAGCCAAGCAGCGCACGGCCATCGTGTTCTCCAAATGGCCAAAGATAACCTGACTCTCCAGCTGGAGGTCCTGGTCCACGCGTGTTTCCACGGTGATCCCTGTAGAGTTGGTCTGCAGAGGTGACCATTGGGTCGAGTCATTAGCGCAGCTGGAAAAAAAAAAGGGGGGGGCAGTGGTGATATCATTACCATGTTGTTATGACGATGTGATGAAGTTGTTACAATGTCATTGACTGCAGTTGAGGGTTTTGGAATTTCCTGCATTTTGCTTTAAAGAGGAAGGAAAAGAAAAAGGTGAGTGAAAGAGTGTACAAAATAAAAGTGTACACACATGCAAAAAAGTTGTGTGCAAAAGTGTACGAAATAAAAAAATCAGTGAGTGTACAAAATAAAAGTTTAGTGAAATAAAAGTTTAGACAAATAAAAAAAGAAATAAATAAAAGAGACCTGAAACTTTTCCCCCAAATGGTGGGATGACAACAAAAGGTAAAATGTTCAAAGACAAAAAGCAGAACAAATAACAGAACAGCTGCAGATGGAGGCACAGTCATCTTACTGTTTGATGTTTTTACAGATGTACCACTCCACACTGGGGATGGGGGTACCGCTGGTGATACACACCACGGCCTGACCCGTCACTGCGCCGTGATGGAGGTCCATCAGGTCCACGATCACCGGAGGAACTGCAGGACACACACACACACACACACGAGAGTTAGCGAGAGGTTAAAGGTCAGTTAACACAGCTGAAGCAGGACAGAGGATACACTGAGCAGCTTCAACAGTATAACAGAAACAGTAAGGTTAACACAGTAATGCCCCATGAAACTGCAGACAGATCTAGAAAAGGAGCCAAAACATACAAACAGGAAATGAAACAAGCATGAAAACCAGAGCAAATAAAGCCACTGGAGAAACCCTTACAAATGAGAGAGGAAGGACAAGGCTTCCCCGCACCTCACCTTTAACCTGTAGTGTAAAGGAGTGGCTGATGCTCAGGTTGCCAAGCTCAGCTTCCACTGTGTAGTTCCCACTGTCCTCTGCTTTAGCCCTGATCAGAGTGAGAGTGCTCTGGTACCTACACACACAAATAAGATATATAGTAGCTACGCTTCATTTAGATTTCATTTGATCAGAGTCCGTTTGCAAGTGTGTTATAAAACCTTCGGGCTGAGCGCAGGTATGGTGACCCTCGCTCTGAGCGCAGGTATGGTGACGTTCACTCTAGCAGGGGGTATGAAACACTAGGCTGTTCGTAACCCAGGTGACTGACCTGGTCTCACTGATGGTCCGCGTGGAGGTGGAGATTTCGGCTGAGAAGTCGTCCAGGACAACTCCATCCTTTAGCCACGTGATCTTTGGGGCAGGGAGAGCCTCAATATCCACACGAAACTCACGCACATCGTCAAGCTTGGCCGTCTCCAAGGCGACGAACATGGGGACGGCAGACACGAACTCCGCCTCTGGAGAACAACAGTGGAAACAGCAGAGCAGACATCTCACAAACATCTCACAATCATCTCACAGCACAACCCCCACATTCACAGCACGGTCACTGTTTTGCGCCGATCCAGAAGACGTTCCACGTCTGGTACATATGCACGCTTGTTCCGCTTAGTCTGGGATCACCGGGGCACGTGCGTTAGCGTGTGTGTCGGAGAGGGTGCTGCGTACCGTACACACTGATGCTCAGCTCCTTCGTCTGAGTCTCAGTGCTCATAATGTCTGTGATGGAGCAGGTGTACACGCCGCTGTCTTTAGTGGTGGTGTTGGACACGGTCAGGATGTATAAGATCTCGTGTTCTCGCTTGTTTTCCTTTACAGTCTTTGTTCCACGTCCGGCCTGGGAGAGAGACACACACAGAGAGACAGACACTTACATTCACTATATTATAATTATATTATTATTATTTCATAAGGTTATATATGACTATGAGACTCGAACAACTAATCAATATTTACCGCCATCAGAACCCATTTCTAAATGTTTTTGGTCATGTGTGTTTGGTGTTGTGGTGAGGGTGCGTGTGGTTTTTTGAGATGTGTCTAACCAGTTTGCCGGGGTATTTCCAGTGATCCTCCAGCATCTCACTGCCTTTGGCCACACAGTTCACAGTGAGGGTCTCCCCCACCAGCAGAGCCTTCCGCACTGTGTTCAGCTCCACCTGCAGCTCGGGACCTCCTGCAGGAAGGAGAGACCGGAGGAAAGAGAGACACAGAGAAAGATAAAGAGAGACATAAAAAGAGAGATGGAGAGAGAGACCGAAAAAGAGAGAAGGAGAGAGAGAGAAAAAGAATTTTAAGATGTGAGTATAAAATACTTTATGTTTAGATGAGGTGTACATATGTACACACACACACACACACACATACCCCACCCCCACACCCTCACCTGTCGAGCCATGGACAATGTACTCCTCGCTCTCGTGCACCTTGCCATCTATGAGAGCAAGGCACACGTACGTTCCAGGACCAAACAGGCCCAGGAAGCCCCTCTTGCTGTCGTAGAGAGCAGGCACCACCTGCTGGGTCTCCACGTGGACCAGGGTCACGTTAGCACGTGGGTCAGACACGCGGCATGGCACCTCCATCTCATCCGGAATGGTCAGCACGTGGTTCGCGAAAGGTATCATCGGAGGAACAAACGGCACATCCGGATCTGGGAAAGGCCAGAAGAGATGGAAGTCAAGTTAAACAAATTGTTCTGAAAATGTGTACAAATCCATACAGTCCTGCTCATCGTACCAGGAACTTTCCAAAAGTGATTGTTTGATACATTTCAGTACGTACATTTCAAGGCAAACACAATAATACAGAACAGAAGAAAAATAAAATAGCCAAACGTGTCAAGCAGTATACATGTACAAGTTCAACTCCACAATTCTCCATCTCTCTCTGTCTCCATCTCTCTCTGTCTCTCTCCCTCCATCCCTACCTGGTACGTAGATGTAGATGCTGCTCTCGTCAGTGTTGTTCCCATCTTGGTAGTCGCAGATGTACTCCCCTGTGTGCATCGCAGTGGCGTTCTCCACCGTCACCGTGGAGACGTAAATGCTCTGCTTGGCGATGAGCGTCTGCCTACTGAGGTAGTTGGGGCTGTCCCAGGTCACCTCTGCCTGGCCGCGACAGGTAAGTCTGAACGTGGAGTGCAGGGTCACCACCATGGTCTCCAGTCTGGGCCAGATAACTGGAGCCAGAAGAGAGTGAGGCAGCAGCAGGTCTGAGGCTAGAGGACACACACACACACACACACACACACACATAATCATGACATAGATTTATATACAGATGTACAAGTTTCAAGATGTTTGCTTCTAGGAGACACATCAATACAGTGACAGAATCTGAACATCACACTCACTCCAGTAACTTTCACATGAAATAGTCCTGTATCCAGACTACATCACCCAGGATTCCTGTGATCATGAGGACTCAACCCTGTACAATCCCAAACTTGCTTTCATTAAACCCACAATCCCTGAGGGATTCTTTCCACATTTAGTCACTAGTTGACACAAACGGGGGATTTTCTGGGAGCTGGAGCTCATGGGATGGATAGTGACTCTTCACCTTGGACATGGAGCACGAAGGAGAACTGAGCACTGTGGGGCCCAGCCTGTGCTACAATCTTATACGTCCCGCTGTCCTCTTCTGCAGGCTGGCGCAGGACCAAAACGCTCTCGTACCTTGACAGGACAGAGAAGAGTTTGGAGCTGCTACTACTTTTCATCCAAGCTTTCTAGCAAATGTCAGTGTCTAATATAATATCACATTTCAGTAAACACATCTGTAATAAGGTCTACGTCCATCAATGTTTCATTTTGATACACGGTCCTACAGTATAACTGACAGCAAGACATGACGTTTACCTTTTGTCGTCTAGAAGAGTGGTCTTGGTGGTGATAAAGGTGTTCTCCAACTCCTGGTCATCTTTGAACCATGTGACTTCTGGAGGAGTGTCACAATGGATGTAGATGGTGAACTCAGTTTCCTCAAGGAGAGTGGCCGTCTCCAGGGCTCCAATGCCGCTAGTGTCCAGCAGCACGAGAGAGCGCTCATGGACTGCGACGGTCACACTGGAGGACCGGGTCGGGCCACTGGGGTGCTCAGTAACAGAACACTCGTAGATGCCTGAGTCGTCCATAGAGGCCCGGGGAATGCGGAGGATGTACAGAACCTTATCAGGAAAGGTTTGCTTCTCCTGAACTGCACCTACAGCCTGGGGAAGAGAGAGCAAGGTTAGACATGCTTCTCACACACACACACACATTTGCATGCACAGACCCACACACACACACGGTAGAGATAATGCCAGTATCCTGCATCAATCGGATGCTCCTTCAAGAATTTGAAAGAGTCACTTTAAACCATCATACCTGTAAAGTCTGCTTTACTCTTCCTCTCCCTCACTTGCTCTGTCCTTTATTCTCTCTCTCTCTCTCTCTCTCTCTCTCTCTCTCTCCCTTGCTCTCTCTCTCTCTCTCTCTCTCCCTTGCTCTCTCTCTCTCTCTCTCTCCTTCCCTCTTTCTCTCTCACTCACTCAGAGTGTGTTTCTTACCTTGTCTACACACATGCTATTTTATGCATTTTTTGGGCACACACACACACACACACACACACACACATCCTCTATCACACACACACACATACATCCTCTATCACACACACACACACATACACACACATCCTCTATCAAACACACACACACACATCCTCTATCACACACACACACACATCCTCTATCACACACACACACGCAAAACAGATAATACACTTTTGTACACCCATATGTCAGAGAGGTCAGAGGCCAAAAGCATATTTTTGTTAGGAAATCATCTTTTACTTTGAATTTTTTCCTCACTCACTCACTCACTCACTCACTCGCTCACTCACACACACATCACTCACTCACTCACTCACTCACTCACTCACACACACATCACTCACTCACTCACTGACTCACACACACATCACTCACTCACTCACACACACATCACTCACTCACTCACTCACACACTCACACACACATCACTCACTCACTCACTCACTCACACACACATCACTCACTCACTCTCATACATCACTCACTCACTCACTCACTCACTCACACACTCACTCACTCACTCACTCACTCACTCTCATACATCACTCACTCACTCGCTCACTCTCATACATCACTCTGGTATGTCTACACCGTTACATTAATTCCAGTATATGTTCTGACAAATTCACAGCAGTTCATTAATAATTGAATAATAAACCTACACACTGATGGTTTTTTACAGTAGTTTTCACACTTGTCTCAATACTATGCCCACTTCAACACATTCGCAATATCAACACACTTTCCCAATGCTTTGATACAAACCACATTCAACAATCACTTCTTCCAAAAGTCATGACTGCTTCTCTCAGTTTGTTCAGTACAGCACACAAAACTCAACAAATTTCTCATCAGTGCGGTTCGGAATGTTTTGCATTTTGACAGACAAATAAAAATATACATTTGAAATACATAAAAAATTATTCTGGTTTTAGCAGAAAGTGTATTCAGTTTTTGTTTGCAGTTTTGTTACAGTACAATCGATGCAAAAGTGTTTATACTCGCACTGAAATATGCATGTATCTCGGGAAAGGTGTCTAGGGAGATGTGTTGGGGGTTGATATGAATGAGAACAGCACACTCACCTGCCTGCTCAGGTGGACCCACTGCTGAATGTAGAGGCTGTCTGGTGAAACCTCACAGGTGAGATTGAAAGGTTCTCCCTCTTTCAGTTCCACATGACTGGCTTCCAGTTTTACACTGAAATCCATCGGGGCATACAAATCTGCAGAGTATGTGCAAATACACACACACACACACACACACACACACACACACACACACATACACACACACACACACACACACACACACAGTTGCTAATTTTTTAATTGCAAAAATGCATCTGCCAATTGTTAATTGTAAAAGAACAGAGACAAATAAAACAAACAAAACCCTCCGAGTCTGATCTGAGCTTACCCGTCTCTTCCGTCACTGTGTACACCGCACTCTGGACTTCACGGCCGTTTACAACGGTTTCACACACGTAGCGACCAGGAAAAAACACGCCAAAGAAACCGTACTTATTGTCGTAGAAACTAGCGACCTCGTCTCCGCTGGGCAGGGTACGGAGAATTACGTTTGACTCGGGGTTCGTCACGCGACAAGGGATATGCAACTGTAGCCCGCCCTTTGGCTCCTCGGGCACAAACGGGACTTCAGGATCTGGCGCGGAAGAGTGGAGCGTTAGTCTCAAACACATACTACCAAAGGACAATTCAAAGCAAAATGAATACACAAATTATTTTAGATTCATTAACATTCTTCATAGTTTGTTTGGTTTATAAATACTATGTTTTGTTTTTTGTTTGTTTGTTTTTTATTCTTGCCTGGGACGAAAATATAGATGCTGGCTGAGTTGTTGTCTTCGTTGTCCCGCCCGCCGACAGCGTGCTCGTAAACGCAGGTATAGTGTCCAGTGTGGTACGCCGCAACATCATTTATCAACAGGGTAGCTGTGTAAAATCCCGGGAGCACGTGGGTATTGATTGGTAACGGCTCTTCCCAGACTACGTTTTTCTTCCCAGTACAGCTAATGTTAAAAACGGAGCGCAGGTCTAACACGAACTCCTGTCGGTCCGAAACGATGGTCGGTGGAGGGAACTCAGACGCGACTTCCCATACATCTGGAGAACACATATGTAAGTTAATAAGCACCGTTGTCGGTAATGTCTAGTACAAGTAAAGGTGGGTCATATTTTATGAAAATAAGCAGCTTCTCTTTCTTTGTTCTTTCGCTCTTTCTTTCAGTTACCTGCCGATATGCCGACTAACACAACCCAGAGAAGGAGATGTGTTTTCACAGTCTCCATGGTGGCTTAGATCGTGTCCTGCTGAAATGAAAAGGAAAATCAGTTATGCTCCTTGCCTTTTCAACTTTTATGTATATATATTCAACATTTATATATATACGTAGGTTTGATTTGATTTGATTTTTTACATTCTAGAAAATGGACAGAAACAGAGCGACAGCTTAACAATTTAATCTGCTGTACATGTTATTTTATTCAAATAATAAATACAATTTAGCGCTAGAAAATGTGGTCCCATTCAGTGGACTATTAGATCAAGTCTTGTAAGTAATGCCCTGAATCATCGGCAGTAAAGTGTGGTTGTGGAAAAATTCGGCCACATGGTGTGTCAGGGACTGGACGCAAGTGAATCACCTGGCAGTTGAATTACGCCAGTAGCCTATTGTTAGGGAATGTTTGAGGTCAGCTATACGTATTGTGGTCACTAGGAGGCGGTATAGTACAAGTTTTTGTACTATACCACAAGTTCAGCGCAAGCAATTGTTTCTGTGGACAACAGTGTTCAGAATTACCTAAAATATTTCTTCTGAGTTAATTACAAACATTTCAAATAATTATCCACGTAAAATGTCACGTTATATTGGCCACATAAAACCCTACGTAAAACACAAGTAGGCTATTAGAGATACAAATCTGGTTGCTTAGATTTTCAGACATCGTAGAATGTGCCTTATTGTCTTCAAAATGTAAGATTTAGCTGCGCTTTTTTGGTCTTTTTCACGCCAAGATAGTATCTTCACAGAACCACAGTTTCGAACTTCACAGAACCACAAAATCTGCATATCCTCTGTATTTGGATATTTTAGAGATACCTACTATTTACATAAGTTTTAGTGTAGGTTGCTATTCAGTAGAATCTTCAATATAGCAGTCAATATAGCAGTCTTTTAAAACTGTTTGGGCATCTATTCACCGCCACAATCTTGATCCTGTTATCTAAATAGCTCTTCCGATGGTTTTTAAGGGCTTGTCGAGAAACTCATTTAAACTAGAGTGTTTCTAATCAGGCGCGCAGCGCAGACCAGCAGACATTCCGCGCGTCTGTGTTTTATCTATCTGTCTGGCGCGAGAGCCTGTGGTCCCCCGGACCCCTGGATTCCATCAGAGCTGAGAGGATTGAAATCGGCCAATTCAGGCTGTGAATATTTAAAACAAGACTGTCAGTCTAAAATATATCCCTACTTTTAATTCATTAATTTGATTCCTCTATTTAACATTTTGTCCAAATATTTGATGTGGATTATTCGATCACTTGATCGCACCACTGGAAAATGCGATTTTAGATTTACTACATCTATTAATGACAGCGTGATTTGGTTTGTACTCCTTTGGAGAAAAAAGAATTGAAAAGTCCACTTCAAAGTGCTGAGATAAACTAGTTAGGAAACAGGAGGGAGTCCAGTCCATCTCTTTTTTTTACTGCCTTCAGACGCCAACTTGCCGTTTGCTCGAGCTCTTAAGCTGTGCTCGGATGGGCTAATTACCCTTGGCGAATCCGGGGGTGTGGAGAGAGGCTGTAATTACCCGACCTCTCTACGCTGCACTGTTTGCACTGTCAAATACTGGCGTGGGAATCCAAGCTCTGCCAAACAAACTCGGTTTTGCCAAGCTCGCGCACTGTGGCGCGTGGTTGCACGCCGCTCGAACTCAAGGGCGATGACGGGAGGTTTTCCCGTCGGGTAGGAGAGCACAAGCTATTCGGACCTACTTAGCTCGGCTCTCCTCCGCACCCCTATCGCCCGTCGGTCGCATTCCACCCCCACACAGATGCGTAACTTGGTGCCAAACGCTGCGTATCTGCTACGCTTGACACTTTCGGGCAACAGCTGAGAGAAAATTGTTTCAGCGAGAGAGGATTGTTGCAGTGCCCTCCATCGTAATTCCTCCTGTTAAACTCTATCCGACGTGCGCATAATTGATTTCCGCTGGAAAATAGGAGAAAGCTGATCTAAAGATAGCTTTTCCCGAGCTAAAATCGAATCTTTATGGAAAAGGGATAGAAATAATAGAAAAGAAGACGGGGTGTACATGCTCGTAAACTACGTTTTGATTGGTAGTTTTTTGCAACGAGGTTTTTGACCTGCAGGGAAAAATGCATCCAAAGTTATTCGTGGTTATAAACGGTTTTTCTTTGCAGTTCATGCAAAAAGCATGTTTCCAACACACACGTAATATACGAAATGCCGCTGCACCTATGTATTTATTCCTCCGCAGAAAAAAAGAACTGGCAAAGTAATCCATGTGCATTATAGTCCACTTTTACGCGGGAGCATTCCATACAAACGGGAAAGAAATCTTGGTGGAATCCAGTTTGAAATGTGTTTGCCATTAGATGTCTCGCAGCACTCGTACGAGCAGCGCCACAGCCTTCGGGATAGAACCCCCAGCTGCGCACGAAGGCAAGGGCTCTCATTCTCCGGGAAGACATATCCCCGCGCTTGGACTGGAGACCATATGGAAAACTCCGGGAAAAAAAAACATGTAATCCGCGTTCGGTTGATGCTGCAGACGTTTGGGTTAAAAATCAGACTTCGAGGGAAAATCCCACTGTCTTCGTTGAGATGGGCACGCAAATGACCGCAAAGGTTTTGTTGGTTAAACTATTAACTATGAACAGTGTTGCGCTTTGATTGAGGAAATGCTCGGCGTTAATCTTAAATGCATTAATTTTCTCTTACTAATTAATTAAAACGCGAGATAGTTTTTAAAATAATAAATAACAATAACAAAAATAAATTTGAATTTGTGCAGATAATGTGTATTCTTTCAAAACCGCAATAAAAAGGCATTGTTAAAAAAACTTTGAAAAGAAACCAATTAGTCTAACTAAACCATTTAACTTACACAATACCTTTTTAAAAATCCTTTTGATTGTTCCCCTTGAAGAATGAATACGGAAAGTGAATGGCCAAGCTCCTATAAAATACTCCAGTGAGCGCTGATAAGGGTCCTCACTTTTGTAGAATTACTAATCCTCTGTGTTGAGCGCGAGGGTCTGTTGCTGAGAGCTAGCATATGCGCGTCCTTCCGTCGCGCTCCACGGCGGCTCGCCCAAATGCGCCTGCTCCACAGCGATCTGTAATTGATTCAATGTTACAGTCCATCCTTCCAAAAGAACTAATCATCTGGCTCAAAGTAAATAACTCTCAGGAAACGGCCCCCTCCCCTCTCCCTGCCCCGGGGGTTCGCTTCAAAATAAGAGTCCTTGTTTTCACGGCGATGTTGCGGAGTGGAGTCGAATTTCTACGGACTCTGCAGTTTGGAAGGAGGCGCAAGAAAAAGGTTGAGCAAAAAAGAGAAGAAAAAGGACCATATGCCTTTTTTTATAAATGTAAATGTAACCCCTTTGTATAAAGGGAACTTTTAGGGAAACAGTAAAGTCAATCGACCCAGGTGTTTTTAGAGCGGCTTGGGTACATTGCCAGGAGAAAGAAACGAAAGTGTGGCCAAAATGCAGATTTCTATCTAGAAATTCTCGTTCTCGTTCCTAGCAATAGATACATTGTTTAAAGTTGGTAGAGGTTTTACGTCTGCTGCAGCTATCAAATTCAGATTTTTTACTAGAATTTAATTACTATACTAATTAAAACTACTTCAACAGTTATTTTGAACATCTTACAACCCAACGTTTGAGAAGGAATAAGTTGCGAGTTGGATATTTGCAGGTACTGAAACGAAAAGCTGAACGATTTCATGTTTGTAGCGGTATTGTACCTTCAAGTCTGGGCAACTGAGGACCGTTGCAGTATTGATACTCAAACTGCTGGCAGCTCCAATAACCTAAGCGTCCAGAGGGCGCTCTAAGATCAGAAACAACCTCTTATCTCGTTCTTCTCCCTCTCTCTCAAGTTCTATCCAAATAAAGTTTCTTTACATATGCTATGTTCTTAACAGGAATCACATATAACATGTATATATTGCTGTTTTCATGTTTCAGGTGTGCGAACGTTTAAACGTTCAGCGTTCACTCCTTTACCTTCTATTCGCTCGTTCTTTCGTTGCTCTTCGGGTCTCGGTGTCCAGCTGACTGACCCCAAGCGCAGAAAACGGAGCCCCGGGCGGACGCGGCCCCCCTTCGCCTCCTCCGTTCTGCTTGCAGCCGGTCCAATGCTCCAGAGGAGTCCGCCCTGCAGCGAACCCTCTTAGAGCAGCACACTACTCCAGCCCCTCGGCACAATTACTTCCACATGTTCTTGCAGCACGGGCGCGCAAAAAGAACAGAGTCCCTTGTTCTTCAAACAAAGGGGTCTAATCTCCGAGCCTCGGATTGGTCGTCGTCCTCAAAAGTAACCCAGAATACCTTGATCCGTGCAGCTTGGAACAATTCGAACGCACTGAAGTGAGCAATACCATACGAGGCTGCACGCGCAGCTTCATGCGTTTCATGCGTTTCACTTTGCTGTTACCTCTGTCTCACTTTACTTTTACTTTTAGGCTTCTTATATTACAAATGCCTTCGTAAGTGAAATATCCAGTGCACTGCATGCACAAATGGACAAATACGCTGTTATAAACCAAGCTGTAGCAGAAGGCCTTGGTTGTACACTCCAGTCCCAGAGCTGTACCTAGCCTGCGTCAGGCCTAGTCTCGAGACTCCCTGATATGCCTTTGATATTCAGTTGTCCCGCTTTAATTTGCACTAGAGTGTCACAGGTAATTATGCAGCAGTGCTGTAACTAATCCACTTTGGGTTAAATCTACATTGAAAGCCTGCTGTTCGTCGCCCCCCCCTTTACTGTGTCTGTGATCTTGCTGCTGTTATGCTATAAATCGTGCAACTTCTCAATTGGTAATATTATGATGCAAGTTTCGAATCGATATGAATCGAATTAAACAGGGATTTCTATTAAACTCTAAACTGCCACGCGCTCATGCCATGGGAGCCGTGTACGTGTGAAGGGGTCGCGCGGAAGGCATTCTTGCTTACCTGAGCATCTCCTCTCCATCCATCTGACGCATCACGATAGGACACTCAAACCCCCAATACACACACACGCATACAACCCCCCACAGTAAACACACACCCACACACACACAGACTCCTCTCACAGCGCATGTGCGTGTTTACCCAGTGTAACTGCTGTTAGGAAGATGTTATACTCTAGGGGTTACTATTTCTTTGTAATTGCAGATTCACTTGAATTGATCATTCAAGCAACCCGAGCCCTGCAGATTTAACGCCCAACACTGTTCAACAATTCGCCACACGGTGGCGTATACACCCATTCTTGAATACGTATTCTTTCAAAGAAAGAGAGGGAGAGAGAGAGAGAGAGAGAGAGAGAGAGAGAATTAAGGGCTCTTGAAAGTCATTAAAATAGACTCAAGATAACCCTAATATAAAAACAAACCAATTAAACAACATTAAGATCAGTAGCACAACTTCAAAGGTTGTAGCACGTGTTTTTTATGAATTGCAAACAGATAATGGTACAAAGTTCATTGAAAGGTCAATATAAATCAGCTAATCTAAAATAAATCACAAAAATCATTAAATCAGCTATCTAAAATAAATATATCTAAAATAAATCTTAAAGCATAAATCTTTACCCAAGGTTAACGAGAATGATTTTGAACACAGATCACAGAAACAAGAAACATGCAAATCAATAAATGGATACCTTATAAAAACTCAACAAATGTAGAAACAAATGAATTAATAAAGAAATACATGCATGAAAAACATTCTGTAATAATTTACAATTAATATAATAATAATCCAGTAATTTACACATAACAACCCATGCTTTTACATTAGATTATATAATATAAATGATAATTTGGATATTTATTTTGTGGTTTTTATTGAGATATTAAAATGGTGATTTAAATATTTAATTGTTCAGTCACAGTATCCATCCATCCAACCATTCATTCATTCATTCATTCATTGAAATGCAAAGGATTAAATTAAAGAATTTCAGGATTATTTTTTGTACCATAATAAGCCATAGCTGATAAAGTCAGAATGATCTCTAAGGGCAGATCAAATGTGATTCACTCTTCTTTAGAGTCATGAACACCCTTCAGCTGATGATTCTTTAGAGTCATGAACGCCCTTCAGCTGATGATTCTTTAGAGTCATGAACGCCCTTCAGCTGATGATTCTTTAGAGTCATGATTGCCCTTTAACTGATGATTCATTGCAGAACCTCTACAGGCTCAAAAACTGTTATATGCTTCTCTTGGTGTAGTCAGGAATTTTTTGTCTTTTAAAACTATTACATGATAACAGGTTATGAATTGATAACAGGTTATGAATTGATAACAGGTTAACTGATTTAGAAACTATAAATACCTGCAAAACCCAGAACTGTGCTGCTTTATGGATGCGTTACGGATGCATTATGGATGCGTTATGGATAGTATTTTGTGTATTACTGTGATGTTCCTTTTCAGGGCGCTTGAATCAGACTCACCCAGAGCACTTCAAGGACATTCAGTGAGTTGATCAGTAGTACTGGTCACTCTGACCATGCGTCTGTTTAACGCGCTGTCCAGAGTGCTGAAACTCACGGCCTAATCTCTCTGAAGACAGGCAGTGCCTCACACTGCCGGAGAACTGTCTGTGGCCCTACCTTTGTTACACTCGTCGTTACATTTATTCATGGTTCGAGAACAATAAAGGGTTGAATAAAAGATTTTAAACAAAGGGCCAAGTCAGGGCAGACAGGCAGGGTTGGGACTCTTAAACACACAAATGCACGTCACAGTCTGTCTGAGCATGCAGACTAAACAAGACCTGCAAAGACTGACATCACAGCTACACGCCAAGAAGATGGTATCACACTTAAATTTCTGATTTAAGACCATTTATATATATTGGGCCTATGTCCAAAGATCAAGGGCCTTAAGATGACTGTCATTATATATATATATATATATATATATATATATATATATGCATCTCATTTATATATATATATATATATAGCTTTCTCAAAGAAAGCTCTAATATCAGTTGAGTTGCTGCAACATGTGCCCTTTGCTCCAGCTCCTAGCACTCACTGCAGAGCCTTGAACAATGACGCTCAGCACTCACTCCAGAGCCTTGAACAATGACGCTCAGCACTTTCTTAACACCCATTAAATAAACAACCACTGTAAAGAACTGGGCAACTGGAAACAGGATGGGCTTGGAAACATGCAATGAACCAGGCAGTATCAACCAACTGGAGCCAAAGAAAACGAGGACCAAAATAGAGAAAGCAGATTAGATAGACGTGTTTCAAAGAACCAACAGAGCCATAGTTAAGCTTATATCAGAAGAATTGTTACAAGTGGCTAATAGGTAACCAAGCTCTCCCTAATGGTGTAACAGAAATCAGTGATGTATCTTCACTCAGCCTAAATCTCAGGGTTGATTTAATACTTACACTGGACACAAAGGAACACTTGTAAAAAGTCATTCAGCAGTTTAGCTGTTTGTTCAACACTGGCTTTTTTGCTGTAGCCTTGTTGAGAATGTAAATAATAAGACCTCATGATTAGATGCAAAGCAAATGAGAGCAAAAGTTTGGCCACAGCTACAGGAGAGCCACAGCTACAGGAGAGCCACAGCTACAGGAGAGCCACAGCTACAGGAGAGCCAGAATAAGGCACCTGTGTGTAAAGACTCAGGACCATGTCCAAAGACTCGCGCCTGTGTGCAAAGGCTGAATCGATGTGTAAAGACTGTGGTTGTGTCTATGTGTAAAGAGTCAGGCCTGTGTGGATGTTTTGAGGCCTATGTGAGTTGGTTTTTGGTTTTCAAGCTTTTATTTCTGGACATAATAATGGTATTATTATTCTTATTATGGACATAACTGTGTATGTGTTTCCTACTTACAGTTCTGCAGATATATGTCATGGGAAACAAGCAGCTTTGTTTGTTTAACATGGTAAAATGTGAGAGACAGTGGCATGAATAGAAAAGAAAGAAATATCAACATTTGAACAATTTACATGTAAACTTGTAAAACATTGCAAAAATGCAACCTGATTCAAAACACTACACACTGGTCTTCATTATCAATGTGGATTTAAATCAAAACACTACACACTGGTCTTCATTATTAATGTGGATTTAAATCAATAACATGACCTTTGGACTCCATGCCAAGAAGTCTGCATCAAAGAAAACATAATATAAAATATAGTTATATATTATATCTATATATTTCATTTCATGAAGTTTACGTGTTACGTATTCTATAGAAGTGCACTTATTACGAAACGCTTAACAGGGACTTTCAAATGTTATATTGTAATGTATTTCACGGGCCTGTCTGTACGGAACTGAGTTCAGAGTTGAGTTGTTTCTTTGCAGATGCGACTGATTCACGCTCTCGACGTTGAGTCGGCGTCATGCTCGTGACAGTCTTTGCTGCCCGTGCCTCTGTGTTTCTTCGCCTCCTCCTTTTTCCATTTCATCCGCCTGTTCTGAAACCAGATTTTAATATGTCGTTCCGTGAGGCTGAGTGTCGTCGCCAGTTCGTATCTGCGAGGCCTGGAGATGTACTTGTTAAACAGAAACTCTTTCTCTAACTCCAAAAGTTGGGCTCTGCTGTATGCCGTCCGACTCCGCTTGTGGTCATCCGAGTCGTCACAGAAATAACTTCCTGCAACGTGACAGAGCACTTTTTCAGATCCCAAATACCAACAACGGACTGACTTTTCAGGGCACATATTTTAAACTCTTTGAACTCTTGAAAAGTTCTTTTTTCGTCTAATTTACACATGTTGGACTATACAATATAGCATCATGAATAAATATATTCACTGCGAGTGTATCACCTGTTAGTGATGCCTGGCAAGGTTGAGACCTTAAAGCTCTCATCCACGGATAAGCTACTTGTCCTCCTTCCTTCTCAGTCTCACGGCCCTGTTCCGTCACCGCCCGGCCTTTTCCTGAGAGATATCCAGGTGAGGGCGTCTGCTCCGGTATACTATGCTGACACGAGGGAAGATCGTAGGGCGCGTAATCCCTTTCCGTGTTATCTAGCGGGACATACGACGCCTCGGAATAAGGAGTCTGGTCTGCGTTGCGTAAATACCTACACGATGGCGGGTTGCGGTCAAAGCTGTCGGGTGCCTCCTGGTCAAAGTTCCCGTTGTAGTACACATCCAGAGAATCCATTGTGCAAGAACAGGGCTGCCCTCGTTAAGTGCTCGCCACACCACTGAAAGGTGTGCGCACTAAGTGTGTACACACCTGAAGTCCACAGTCTAGAAGTGTATGTAGGCTACTCGGTGTCGGTCACGTGGTTAGCACAGCATGTATGATAGACCAATTATTCATTTTGGCAATATGACTAAAGTGCATTTTACATTTACTTTGCAGAACAAGGCGTGTACGTCTTCCTTAAAGGGCCTTCCCACTGTGTTTATTTATAATGTCTAAATGTAATTTCGTATATATATAATAAACCATAAAACAATTAACTAATGAATTAAATTAATGTAAGATGACGTGAAAACAAATTGCTGACTAGATTTGTTATATTCATAAAAGAGTTTATAAGAGATCAATTCGTCTTTAGTTTAATTTTGGGATTTGGCCACATTCAGGGCCGTTAAGGCCCCTTTATTTCCACTTGAATAACTCATTGCCAAAATAATGAATATTTCTCTCTTCTTTTCTCAAAAACTCTGTGACGGGTATAATATAACGATATATTATCCCATTCAGATTCCGTTTCTTTTTTGAGCGGCTATACATTTTGATCCCGCCGAGCCACTAAGCACACTTGATAACTTAATGTAGTGGGCACGCTCACGAGCGCCACAAAAGGATTGCCTTAAAGAGAGCCTGTCACGTTTCAGAAAGGACCTATTCTGGAGAGCGTGACAAAGGCGTTTGGGACATATTGTGCGCTGACTGAGTTCCCACTAAATTAAGTCACCATAGACAACACTGATGGGACACGTGTCTGGGGAATTCGCAGTCGTATTTAATGCGATAGTCTCTAAACTTGTACTCGAAGAAGCCTGTGCGTGCACTGGCTTTTTTTATTTTTATTTTCACTGATCCTGAGAAAAGTACATATCGGATATTAGCCGCGGCTACTGAAATATTAAAGCCCGTTATGCGATTATAGACTAGACTGATTCGGGAGAAAATTCAGAGACATTCAGGCCGAGTGTTCTTCTCTCATCTCGACAGCAGCTGCGGTCGTTTGAAAAGGGCCTCTTTTAAACTACGGATTTGGTGATTTTTATGTGGCACACACTCGGAACACAGGTGATTAATACATTACAATGATGAAACGTTTGATCTTGACAAGTGTTGAAGTTTCTATAGCACCAATGACGTAACCTCACTACCTATGACTATCAAGATTAAACTATATATTATATAACACTACTACTACTACTAATAATAACAATAATTAATAATAATAATAATAACAATAATAATAATAATAATCTCTTGTTATTATAACAATAATAAGTGTTGTTGTTTCCAATAACCAGGGGCTCGATATAGATCATCTGAAGAAAACTCACCGAGACCCGGGGTCAGACTCAGACGACAAGCGTTCTCGAAACGACCATAAACTCCATTCTCGTGGAGTTTAAATGGGACGATGGTCTTTCACTCTCACACCTGCGAGGGGTGAAGTCTAATTCGATTAATAAGAAATTCAATATATATTCATTAGGTGGCTTTCCCTCCGTAATATATGATCGCCAGCGGGACGTGAAAGGAGTCCATTTATTCTTGCTATGAAAGGACCCGCGTGAGACTAAGACTTCACCTGCTTCCCCTCTCAATTAGGAATGTATCCCAAACTCTGACGGAAAACGAGTTAAATTAACCGTTCGCTAATTTGCTATCGTCCCTCCCACATAATCCCTCCATTTTCGGCATACCCCTTCAATTTAGCCCAAGTTGAAAGGTTCAAATAGTGCCTAATGAAACAGTGACTAAATCGTTCTCTCGCGCACGGAGGAACCCTGTCGAAGTTTCTTGAAAAGCCCCCGAGCTTATCCCTGTCGGGGGTCCGCCGGCTAAATGCAAGTTCCTGGCAGGACAATCTAACCTGTCAAAGCCTTCGGCCAGCTCTTCATAGCTTTTTTCTCCGTGGTTTTGAAGGAATTGCTACATAAGCAACCAACGTGGGACAGAAACTGCAATTAAACTCCTTTTGGATTAATTTAACACGAGAGACAACCTTCTCCTGAAAAGCGTCCTTAAAGTAGGGCCTCGGGAATCAGGAGGTCTATTATCGGTAGTGTCACCTGTTCTGTGGGACAAAAACGTCCATGGGCCTTTTGTGGACTTGAACTATGAACTATTTGCGCCGATATTGTACGCTACTAGCAAAATCAATGGAAACGCATGAGAGTTGAATAATTATGCAGACTGGACCCACTGTCGAACAAGCAAGCCTACTACCAACACAGTACACGCTCAGAATATTTCACTTTTAGTTACAGAGCACATTGCACTTTAATTGCAGTGTCTCTAACACCGCAGTAGTCAGCCCTGTTTGCGTGGGATGAGATGTTTGTTTATTTATTTGATTAAAACGGACATTGCTGCTATATGCCAAATTATTTATTAATATTTTACGTACGACTTTCCTCTTTTGAATTCCGGAAAAACGTGGAACACCCCGGCCAACGTCATGACGTTTAGAACTGAAGAACCAATACCATATTGCTTCGAATATTATATCGAGATATTAAGATTTTGCCACAATAAACTATGTATCTGAATATGTGTAGGCCTATGGAGAATGAGCGTACATAACCTGCTTAAAACGTATGTTACTAATATTTATTTATTGAGCAGCTTAATCAAGACCTTCGCAGTGCGTTCTTATCCAAGACAGTTGAACTGTGGTAATAAAACTGGGTCCAGCATTTAAATGAGCAATTTCTCTTATTATGATTTGAGATGCAGGCCTATAGTCCTGTCGGTTAGCAACCAAAGCAAGTGCATGCTGAAAGCCAAGCAGCGCGCGGCAAAGTGACGTCTACTGGAGTAGGCTATCATAGTTGAATTAACTTTAACGCTTTTTATGCTTAGTAGTACTTATTCAAATAGAGTAATACGGTTTAATTTGTATAGCTCCTTTTTGCGACCCAAGGAGGCCCTACAGAGGCGCATACACAAAAACGAAAAGTGAAACACACACACACACACACACACACACAAAACGCTTTTCTTGCTGGAGTGCTTGCTACTCAAAAAGACTTGCACTGGTTTGTTCATTTGTGGCAGCTTACAGATTTTAAATGACAACCTCTGTAACTGTATTGCTATGTAAGAATATAATATTACTACTAATTATAAGTCCGTTTACGTTAAATTCTAAACGTTGAGGAGGCTGTTCAAAATGAGCAGCACATAATGACAGGGATATGGCAATGTAAATATAAACATAAATATTATAAATATGTAATATGTTCAGTGAATAAGCACAGAGAAAGTCTCCACGCGCACAGATAACTGTGGGGTTATGCGTAATTACGCACGTATCTTGTTTTTTATTTAAATAAATACAAATATACAAATATTTTATTTAGTATGCACGTACATTTTAGATGACCAGAAAAATCAGTTTCCTAGTTAACACAGACCTTTATCACCCGTCTGCATATTAACAGTGAGCAACAGTTTGCTGTACAAACGTGTCGACCATCTTCCAGAACACCCTTATACATTTGTGGGCTGGTCTCAGGTAGGAAAGGTACTTGAAAAATGCGTAGACGTCACTGCTGTAGTAAAACGATTCTCGAGAAAGAAAGAGAAAGAAACATAGAGAAGACCATCATTAGCCACATTTGTTCCTGGATCTACTGGATTCGGTAACGTTTGAGGATCCTTGCTTGGAAGACTAAGTGCTAGTTAACGGTTATCTTCACAGAGTGATCACTGAGTCATTATGCCTTTTTCGCTATTAAATTGGCGAAACAGTTTTTTCTTCTGTAGGGGACACGGGTGACAGGGATTCCTCGTCTTCTGATCGCGGATAGTGCGCGTGGCTTCCAGAACACTTGCATCCGGCGTGCGCACTCCGCTGCGTACTTTTGCCCTCTTTCTTGTGTTTGACACGCCGGTTTTGAAACCATATTTTCACCTGCTTCTCTGACAAGTTGAGGTACGTGGCTATTTCAATCCTGCGCAGGCGCGACAAATACATGTTGGACGAGAACTCGCGCTCCAGCTCGAGAAGTTGCGTGCTGGTGAAGGCGGTGCGCATTCGTTTACCGTTCTGAATGTGGCTCTCAGATGTACCTGAATGTAAAAGAAAAACATGACTCACTAAATAGTTGTAGTCCGTTATTTCAACTATACTTTAAATTCAACACGTCTACTTTTATTTACAAAATAACTTGGTTATTGTTTGCGGTTATGCAATATTATAAACTACATAAAGAGTTTCAATTAGAGGGAGAGTCTAATCGATCAAACATAAAATATATAACAACCGACACTAGACATATGACATAAGTATATTATAAACACTGCCGTTGTAGCCAGTTAGATTTCATTTTTAACGCATTATATTATTATGTGCAAGCAGCTCTTACCCAAAGACAGACAGTGGTATCTCCGAGGGTCACTAACGCTGTAGGAGGTGGGCGTGCAGACAGGCGTGTGCCCGTGGCCTGGGTGCGCCAGTGCGGGGTTTTGTTGGTGAGCGACCCTCTGGCAGTACGGCGTGTCGCCGGTCGGGAAGCCCGGTGTTTTAAGCAACGGGAGGCCACCGCGGGGCGAGTGGATATGCGAGGTGACGCAGAGAGGGCAGACGCAGAAAGTGCCACTTTTCCGGGACGGACACACGGGCGCCGTAACGCTCATCACACCCGGCGTATGCATGCTAATGGGGATAAGGAAGTCCTGCCGCGCATGCTCGCTCAGGGCTGCGGGTCTTGCAGAGTCCTTGATGATTAGAGAGTCGACGTAGAAAGACCTCGACATGTCTGCTCCCAGTTCCTTGCAATGGCAACCGTGATTATATAGATACTGGCAACAATAACACACAGGCAGCGTTGTCCCAGGGTCCGGGCCAGTGCGCAGTGCACACAGTGGTCTTTGCTCTGGTCTGAAGCCCTCGCGAGCTGAGAAGGTGCTTATGTTTGATGGTTCAACAAAAGGGACCCCGGAGAGGGCCGGTCCTAACGTCACCCACGTGCGCTCCCGGCATAGGGTCTTTTTTTCGCCGGTGACCCGAAACACGTGATGCCCAAGCGCGCTACCAATGAAATGCTTCTCCACCGAAGCAAAGAAGCAAAACAACTTCCAAAATAGGGTATTACTAGAAAAACGCTTCTACTGAAATATCAATACAGCTGCCGTATTGCACCTGTAGCAATGCTCCTACTATTCGTGCATCCATTTTATTATAACATCAATTGTTGAAAATTATGATTTTTAAAAACACTAACATTTCAAGTAAGACCACACACACACACATAGACAGATACTGTCTCTACTTGCCTAACCCGGTTGGAACTATGTTATATGTTTAGGGAAAATGTCCCTAAAAAAGCGCAAATTATATATAATCGTAATATAATCATAATAACTGCACAGTTTGTGCAAATGTGCTTTTATTTATAAAGGCATTTTCATGAGCTTTCTGAAATGCGATTTGAGGTAAATCACGCGACCATGAGGCCCGCACAGATGATCTATTATCGGTCAGGTCTGTTTGGACAAATGTTACCTGCCAAGCCAGGTAAAGGTTCACTATGCACTATGTTCTGAGAGCTTCCAATTTGATAGTGATCAGGATTCAATTAGAAAGCGTTTCATTGTGGAGATTTCGGGAGGATAAACACGCGCCTAACCCAGAAATGCGTTTAATCCCTCACCTTGTGACAATAATTAGCTCGTTTGAGCTTCGGGTGCGTCAGCGATGGGGTGGAGCCTCCGCTTTCATTTGAAAGCTAATTTTTACCTTTTACCTCGAGACACAGGCATCAGTCGTATGACAGTAGCGAGGTTTGTGGACGTTAAGCCTCTTCTGAAGATGCAGGACGATCTAGTTGAAACGGTATGATATCAATGTAAACATCCGGGTCTTTGAAAGGAAGCTATAAAAAGCCAAAGCCATTAAGCCTGTGGGTTAGATATAAGTGGTAGATATAAAAATGCAAAGCACAGCCAAGAGCAGCGCTTATTCAAGAGGCTTTTAGGGCGGTTGATGCGTGAATAAATGAGCAGGTTGATGGTAATTTTGGTTAGAGGGTCAGCGGCCTAATGGCAACTCAAATAGGCATTTTTTGCTAATTTACGACGGGAGATTCCAGCGGGCGTCCTTACTCATCTGTATAATTGCTAAAATCAGCAGAGGCATCATTCTTAAACGCAGTAGAATACGACTTTAATCCTGGCTCATTCGCGAGCGAAAAACAAACACATCTGTCAAACTGGTTGTAATTGTTGTAATGGAGTGAAAATAGCATATAACACGGTAGGTGCAGAATATTGCAACGAGAGAGAGAGAGAGAGAGAGAAGCGGAGGGCAGCACACCATGCAGGCGGAATGATGCACGGCGCGCGCCCACATCACGTCGTACCAGATTCACTATTATTATTTTTAAATAATTCTCCCCGGTAATATTTCATTGTTTATTAAGTAATCCCAGCAAATGAGAGCCTTCATGAGTCTGTAATGATCACTAATTGCTACGAATAGTTGGGCCACGTGGAAGGATTTAAGAGGATTTAAACTGTCGGGTACTGTACCCGACTGGTACCTAGCCATGCTTTCATAATTTAAGAGGAAAACCAGTCCTTTTAAGGAGAAATCTTTTGATTCCCTTTATTCTGCTCCAAGTGGTCAAGATGCAGCTTTCTTATTCGGTTTAAAAAGTGTCTGTTTTACAAAGACGATCGAGGCCGTAAAAATGTTGCATTGCCTTTATTTACAGGTAGTCTTGCGCTATTCAGTGACATTTTTGACAGGAAAGCTGAACCAAACGCGGAATCGAGCTATGGCGGGGAATACTTCCCATGGCATATTACTCCGCGAAGAAGTCCATCATGCTTTGTTTGGCAAGCGTCATTAACTTGTATCAACGCCCCCTTACAAAAGTTGCATTGTGCTTCATGGGGCCCGCCTGTGGTCCAGCTTGGACACTGCAGCGGGCGATTCCCCCCTTACCGAGTAACCAGGCAACACACGGTGAATACCGAAAACTGAAAGGAAACACTCAGGTTTTCAATATAGTCTTCAATAGCCAGGGGAAAATGAACAATGATCCCGCAGACAGCATAATGGCGCGTAGTGACTTTTCATTGCCAATTATCTCCTCCATGTGAATAGCAGATGCGGTGGTTACACTTCAGTTCATCGTTTCGGACCGAGAGCGAGGGGGATTCGGGGGTTCCTCGTGTGTGTCAAAATCTAATTTATGTCTTAATGAATGATTCGATTTTGATGCAAAATAGCTCGAGCCACACGCAGGCATTTTTCGAACCAGTGTGCAACTGTTGAGCGAGGGAACTGTGACTCTTGTCGTTGGTTTAGTAAAGCCTGCACGAGACGGGACGATTCAGAACGTTTTAATGGGGGAAACTTCACTGTGCCAAAACTGTACATGAAATTAAAGAACCCGATGAGACAAATCCCGGCAGAATCGTGAACGCGGAGCGTAGTTCTGTTGTTTTTATAGTCTCTCGCGATATCTTTAATGTAGTTAAAATGTGCTGACTTGCATCTTTTCGTTAAAGCACCATGATCTTTAATTACCGTTTCAAACATGTATCAGGACAGTCAAAACAAAACCGAAGCTGCATACCGATTGCCCTTCGCTGACTTGCTGAAATACAGTCTAGCGGGTTTCAGTCGTACGGTCGTGTAGGACAGTGAGGTTGGCCGTCAAATGGCCATGTCGGGATATTTGCAGTGCGCCGTGTTTCACAAGTTTACCCCTAACTATATATTCCTCATTGTTTCCAGCGTCAAACCATTTTGCTTGGGTTCCTCTTCTAATGAAAATATTTTAATTTTTTTAAAAAAACTTTTAAAAACACGTTAAAAAAAACTCGTCTTACCTTGCATGTAGTGTCGTTCGGTATTGATTGTGAAATTCAAATTCCATAACACCCAGCACCTTACTATTCATTTTAGATTTGTTTTATATTTAATGGTTAGTAGGAATGACTGTAGATTACATATTTAATTTGAGTTTAAACAAATAAACACAGGAAAAAGTAGATATTTAAAATAAGAATTAAAGGTGTTTTTGATCGAACCAAGCTGTTACGTTTACGGTATTTACATACAAACAACTGTGAAAAAAATGTTATGGATAATATATCATATTTAAATCATGTTTCTTAAATATTTAATAATCACAACAAATATATAATTGCATATTAATAGACATATAGGACCACTACTGGAAGCTCACACAATACATTAATATCTTATAAAGGATTATGAAGCACATGAATTGAAAAATGTTAGATTTATTTTCATTGCATATGCCAAGTGCATTTGATTCTGTACCATTTAATATGGTAATGAATTAATATTCGATTATTATAAAATTATGAAATTATGAAATCATTATAATTATATATATTCTATATTTATATAATTATTATATTTATTCAAGCATATTCAAACCTTAATCATAATTTATTTTCCATAATTCATCATGGCTGTGTGCTTTTACTAATGTACACGCGGAAGGATTAACAGCCGGATGTATTCATTAATTTTAGAACGTGGCTTTGTTTTCTCTTGAAATGGTGCAATTTTCCATAGAATTTCAATGAATCACCCAAATTCACTCAAATCTAGATGCAGCAGGGCACAGTAACATTGAAGTCCACACGTTTTCTCTTCTCCACTTTGCTGATGATGGTTGGCGTTTGGACGAATTATAAGACTGTTTCCTAATTACATGCGTAGTCCACTTAGAGCAAAGCACAGAGCATCATCATGCAGGACACACTGTTAAAGAAGATTTGCATCATTAAGTCACTTTCACACGTTCCCTTGCACCCAGAGCATCTCCACGGATTTGTTTTCTGAATAAGCAAAAATTGCATGTGATTAACTGAGTTTATGTCACTTTTGGAGAAACTCCACATGCTGGAAGGCTGCATGTGGAGTTGGTGTGGATGAGGTGTGGGGGGGGGGCGTGGTAGGGTCAGAGCCTGTGGATGACCTGAAGCTGAGTCATACCCAGCCTGCTGGGTCAGAGGTCGTACATGGTCTGCTGGGTTAGAGGTCATACCCAGTCTGCTGGCCTGCATGCTTCTCCTGTCTATCCTTCGCTCTAATTTTTTAGGGTTTAACATCAGGAAACTTCACATGCACACACACACACACACACACACACGGATGCACACACACACACACACACACACATATACATTAAGTTAATTAGGACTCCATGTGTGTTTGGGGTTTACTCTTCAGAGCAGTAGAGGGTAACAGGATTAAGTCACTGAAACACTTTAATGAGGACATAATGCATCATTAAAACCTCATACAGAAATAATCTCACGTACTGTAGGGCTACGAAATACCCTGAAAATTAGAGTTATTATTAATCATTATTATTACAGTAATCATTACTATTAGAGTTATCATTACTATTAGAGTTATCATTATTATTAGAGTTATCATTATTATTAGAGTTGTCATTATTATTAGAGTTGTTCTCTCAGGTCTTGTTTTTTGGGGGGGGGGGTGTCTTGTTTTTTATTATGAAATTCCCAAAGTTAATGCTCTTAGTAGTTCTAGATGTTATATATATATATATATATATATCCACCTTACACACACAGAAATACACACAACACACATACATTTAGGCAAACAAGCTCACACACACAAAGCCATAAGGCCTTAAATCCTAATCATCAGAAAAACCACACTACAAAATAAATGTCCCTTTATAGCACAGACATCATTAAAACAGTTGCACTAATGTAATCTGTCTTCATGGTCATGTGGTGTGGAGACAGCGTTCCCCACCACTAGCAGGGCTGTAGGTGCTGAGCCAATTCATCTGCATGAAAGGGAAAAAAACACTTTGTGGTTTGGGGTACTTCTTGCATAGTTGCATGAAAAAGGACTAATTAAATGATCAAAAATCTCCACCTCACACACACACACACACACACACACACACACACACACACACACACACACACATGTAATTGTTCTTTCAAACTGATAATAAAGCTATTCTATTCTATTCTATTCTATTCTAAAAACGGGCCCTCTACTTCACCAACAGGGACTGAAGAAGGCCCTTTTATGGCTGCGTGAGGACTGCTCCAGATACCTTTGCCCGAGGTGTTTGTGCCGGTGTTTTTGTTGATGCTGCTGGGTAAATAGTCCAGAGGGCTGTAATGGCGGGTTCATACAGAGAGAGAAGAGGTCTGTGATAATGGCGTTGGACTGCGCCTCTCTCTGCCTGGTTTGACCAGCGCTCAAGAGAAGTTCAAGTGCATCTTTTCTTTTGTGTCACTGAAGACCTATGTACGTGTGTGTGTGTATGTGTGAGTGTGTGTGTGTGTCTGTGTGTGTGTATACGTGCACAGGGAGCTGGGGGGAGAAATTTGTATGCAAGCAGCAATGTCGTTGCCTTCCCCCACCCCCCCCCTTTCCCCCACCACCCGGTCCAGAGTTTGTATCCCCTCACCTGCCTGTAGCAGTGAATTATGGGAAACTCAAGTCGAGCGTGTTAATGTGGACGCACGTGTGAGAGCTTCTCACCACCTGCCTGGGCATCTCTCCCTCCCTCTCTCTCTTTCTCTTTCTCTTTCTCTCTCTCTCTCTCTCTCTCTCTCTCTCCTGCCCTCTCTATCTCTCCCTCCCTCTCTCTCTTTCTCTATCTCTGTCTCTATGTTTCCTTCTCGCTCTCTCTCTCCCCATCTCTCTCTATACATCTCTCGCTATCTCTCCCTCCCTCTCTCTCTTTCCTTCCCTCTCTCTCTCTTTCTCTCTCTCTATCTATCTGTTCTTCATCCTCTCTCTCTCTCTTGTTCTGTCACATTTCTTCTGTAGATATCTTTGTTGTGTCACTACCATAAACACACACATGTATGCAAACAAATCCAAAAACTTCTATACACACAAATATACACATTTATAAACTCCAGTACATTATTTCTACATATTTCACCTTTTACTGTAGTTCACTGCAATAACACACCAGTAAAGTACACTGCAACTCCTCTATATATACAGAGATGTGTGTGTGTGTGTGTGTGTGTGTATAAAGAAATTATTTTTGTATTGTTTTTGTAACACATTTTTCTTTCCACAAATAAGCCCAGTGTTGTCTATTCCAGATCTGTCTCATGATCATGACCTTTGTCCTCTAGCTTTTGACCTCTGAGCTTCAAGGCTGTGTTTAACTCTGCTGCTAACACGAAGGTCTGAATGAAGGCGTCAGGGTTGGCAGTGAGGGGCACCAGGGACACATACAAAGGAGGGCAGCCATCAAGAAAGAAGGAGATGTTCAGAATTGATAAAGACAGGTTAGAGAGTTTAAGCATGGACCAGGTTTATATATGAACCAGGTGTGGGGTTTAAGTATAGACCAGGTTTAGGTGTGGACCAGGGATTTGGTGCAGACTTAGACAGACAGACAGTACTCATCCTTTCCCATTACCTTCGTTCAGCACCAGTATCTTGGTCTTTTTATGGCCCAGTGCACATGCAGTGGAATGGGTCAGTCTCATTCAGATGATCGCTGTCATGACGATTCAGGCTCAGGCCGTCTGACCACCCCTGGAATGTTATCCACTCCCCTCTCGTCTCTGGCTTGTCTCGAGTCTCTCCAGCGCAGTGCTCATGGAGTCATTAATGAGACATTCAGGGCTCTTCAGAGGCTGCCCTGCTACATTGAGCTTTTAAAGGAGAGGAAGACAGAGAAAGAGAGGGAGGGACAGAAAAGAAGACGAGTGCAAAGTAGGAGAGCAAATAGAGGACAGGAGAAGGCCAAAATCCCCCCCCCCCGATGAAAGCAGTTAGATCATGTTCTTTTCATGGTCCGATTAGAATCAAATCGATCCCGTCTGCCCCGCCCCCTCTCTCCGTGAGCCAGGCCGGGCCTTTTGGACAGGAGACCAAACAGAAAGTCCTCCAAACAGCACAGTCGGTCGCAGCCGGAGCTCCAACTGAATGATAATCACCCCACCCTCTGCCCAGACGGAACACAAGCACCCCAAATGGATTTGGAATAGGACTTACTGCTCGAGCCACGTCTGTGTATGAGTGTGTGTGTGGATGTGGGTGCGTGTGTGTATGAGAGAGAGAGAGAGAAACTGAAAAAATGAGACATAAAATGTATTTATTTCTATTTTTTAAGGGTATTTACTGAGCACCTATTAATGACACTTTAGGCAGTAGCAGATTTCATCTCCATAGTCACTATATGCACAGTGCTGCACATTTCTGATGAAGTGAATGAAGGTTGTTTTGGCATTTTGGATTTTTTTTTCCTAACCCTGTAAAAACACCTAAAACACCTAAAATAACTGAAACTTTCTTTGTTATCACAGACAGCTGTTTATGATGATAAACAGAATGTAAAGTGTAATCTTTACAGGTACTGTAACTGTAAAAAAGACCAACAAGAACAAATGCTTAGCGAATGGTAGATGTAAACATTATGAACCCTGCGCTGAATTATTCTGTCATTAATCTAATGAAAATCTGTCCTTTTACTCCCTTATAGTTTAATGGACAAGTATGTAAAATGGATAATTAGTTATGTTTGTATCAAACATATTATTATTGTTTTTCTGCATTTAAATTGTGGAATGCTATTGTAGAGCAGTATTTAGTCTGCTGAGCAATTGAGTTAAGTGGGTATTTAAAATGTAAAGCAGAGCTGCAGAGAGAAGAGGTTGTGTGTAAGTGCTTTAGTAGTGCTGATCTCTGGCGCCTGAGTTGTGTTGGACCTGAGGTAGTTAGTGGGGCTGCAGAATGACTAGGGTCTATTTAATGAATAAAGCCAAACTGTGTGGGGGATATTTAGTGTCATAGTACCAAGTGCTATTAAACACGCTCGGAGAATGGATGAGACCAGTAGACCTCCTGACAGCTGCAGTCACTTGAGAGAGAGAGAGAGATAGAGAGAGACAGAGAGAGAGAGAGAGAGAGAGAGAGAGAAAAGAGCGAGAAAGAAACTGAGAGAGAGAGAGAGAGAGAGAGAGAGAGATGGATGGGGAGGAGAGGGGGGTTCAATAACAGAGTGCTATTATGGGATGTTGGTGATGTCATTAGAGAGGGTAAAACTGTGGAGGTTGTTTTGAGAGGGTAACGCTGATGGACACTGTCTGTGACCTCTCCTCTTACAGCTGGGCTAACACCTGCCTCTCCAACCACCAGCCCAACTCCCATTCACATTTTAATCCGGGTTCAACTCTTTATACTCCCATTATTACACACATAAATAAATCAAGCTCACCGAATTATGAGGAGCTGCCAGTGGAGTCTGGTGGAATTGGGATGTACCATTACTGTTACATGGAGTTTGGAGGAATCGGGATGTACCATTACTAACTCCTACATGGTGAGTTTTTCCCTGTGCTGCTTATCCTCTCGCTCACTTGTTACTGTTTAACTGAAAGGCAGCTGCAGGGAGCGTGTGGGGGAGGGGCCACCAGGGGCATAACCACGCCTCTTCTTTTCCCTCTCACCTTCTCCTCATCTCTATTCATCCTGCAGCTGCATCTATCTATCTCTCGCTCCCTCTATCTGTTTCTCCCTCTCCCTCGATCTCCCTCTCCTTCTCTCTCCCACCGAAGATGGATGTCAAAGCCCTTCGTAAACAGGCAGACAATGGCCTCGGCCACAAGGTGGGCTCCCACTGCTAGGGCAGGGGCTTTCTTGGGGCCACTAACTGGCTACCGTGAACGGCTCAGTATGGCAACAGTATGCTTTTGTTCTGGCTCTCAGTCTGAAAGGGGC
>JAOXYF010000018.1:26799592-26811966 GCA_028565775.1 Sternarchorhynchus goeldii
CCCAGCTGGGTCAGTTCTACAGTGGAAGTGCTGCTGTTGTTCTTTCTCCTGCCCTAGGCTGCTAATTTTATCCTAACGCTGCATCTACATCACAAACGGAAATGCGGGACAGGCCAGTGTGTGTGTGTGTATACGTGTGTGTGTGTGTGTGTGTATATACGTGTGTGTGTGTGTGTGTGTTCTGAGGGTTACACAGCGAAGCTCAGTTTTAACGACAGAGAAAGGGAACAAAGATAAAACAGTGCAGGTGAACTTAAAAGGCCAAACATCAAAGGAAGGGCGTGGCATGCTGGACATTTCACTAGCATTATGGGGATGTAGGGGGCGTGGCCAAGCATACGGGGGCCAGGTTGCCCGTAGGTGCCCGTGCGAATCAGGGCGGGGGGGGTGGAGGGCAGGATTTGGCCGGGCATGATTTCTAACGAGGCTTTGAAGATGAAAGGCTAAAATGCTCTGCTGTTGATGTCCTGGCCAGTAGTGTAGATGATGAGGAAGACTGTGGTGAGGAAGACACAGATAGATAGATAGCCAGGCAGCACTGACCTCCACACACAAGGAAACAGATGTGTGTTCGCCTTAGTCAAGCACCATTATCAAGTCTACCACACTGATGACTGATGACTGGCTGACTCTTTGATGCATGGACCAATTGGAAGAGCTGCAGAACACACCATAGGACACCAGACCTATGACCTTTTAACTACAGGTGTCCATAGAACCAACACTTCCCCATGGTTAGCCATATGGACAGCGCAAAGCAGTGGAGTGGACACATTCATTATGACCTTTGACCTCATTGGTGAGTTTCTTGTGGATTAATAGTGACACATTTAACTTTGAAGCTGCAGTCAAAATTAACAGTTTACTTATTATAGCTGAAACATCATTCATTATTTTGACAGCAGCACCAAATAAATCTGCTTCAGAAAGTATAAAATGGCATGGTTATACACACACACACACACACACACACACACACACACACACCAGCAATGATGTCCAAGCGAAGCGATTCTCTCACTCCCAGTACAGGTGAGGTTAAAACCTCCACAGTGATGTCACTAAAACAAGCTCTACCTAGCACACGTGAATGTGTCTACGTGTGTGTGTGTGTGGCTGAGACTTACGTGGAGGTGGTGGTATGAGAGGGGTGGTGGTGCTGATGGAGAGAGGGTGGAGAGGGGGAGGGGGGATGTGGGGAGGGAAGAACGGAGGCAGTTCAGTATCCGAGGAGAGTTCAGAGGACTGCACCTGCACACACACACACACACACACGTACACACGCATGCACACGCATCCACACGCACACTAATGAGTATGTGAGTAAAGATGATTGTTTTCCCTGTAGCTACTGATGCAGCTATTAAATTTATTTTGCTCTCTCTCTCTCTCTCACACACACACACCTGTGTGTGATTTCCATCTGCACTGTGACGTCTTCGTCCTTCCACACGACTGATGGCTCCTGTTTGTCCTCCAACAATACTGATGTTGCTATTTAGCTTCCTACACCCACACCCACCCCCACACACCCACCCGCCCACACACACACACACAGTTTTAAGCCCATGTGGATGAAGGTGGTGGTGTTATTACACTCTGTTGTACACATTCACCCCTCACACACACACTAAAGCCACTACAGCCCTTTTTAAGCTGCTTATCTTCATGCTTTTCCCCGACAATGAAATGCTGGAACTCCAGCTCATACACACTCACAGGCAGACAGCAATCACATGCTAACCTATTTTAGACACTATGACTTTAAATAAAACATACTGCATAAATAAATATTACTCCCTCTCCTCCACTACTCTTTGCCACCTCTCTCACCAAAGTGCACCCCGACTCCAGTCCAGACTACTAGTCCAGATCTAGCACAGTTCTTAGAGCATGGATGCTTAGAAGAGCGCCACCTAGCTTTTGAAAGAGGAACTGCTCAGTGTGTGTATGTGTGTGTGTATAAGTTATTAATAGAGGCATGCCAACTCCTAAATGCACTATTTCATATGCGTGAGCGGTCAGCCAATCAGCTATGTCATTTCTCCTGTGTATCCAACCCTGCGTAGGGCATGAAGCAGTTCAGACCACCATGACAGCACAGTGTGTGTGCGTGTATGTGTGTGTGTGCGCGCACGCGAGCATAACAACACTGGTTGCAGTGGAAAGTCGGGTACAGGACAACAGTTAAACAGAAACCACTACTTTTCTCTGCACTAGAAAAATGTTAATCAATGGCCAGGTTTTAAAAGACCAACTGCACACAGTCAAGATGTGTTTTGCTTTTGTGAAAAGAATGGAAATCATTTCTAAAGAACCATCACATGTGGAGGAGCCTAAAGAGACAGGACAGTAACAAGAGAAACAGAACAAAGAGTCGGTGTGTGTGTGTGTGTGTGTGTGTGTGTGTAATAGCTGGAAAGATAGTGAGTATGAGGCAGAGCTGAAGAAAAGTAAAGACAGAGGGAGGAGTCGGGTAGGGGGAGGAGTCAGATAGGGGGAGGAGTCATGGGGTAGTAAAAGAAAGTGGGCGGGGACCAGAAGAACCAATGTTCACATGGGCATGTTGTAGGACTGTGGCTAAAAGCAACTACAGCAACCAAGCTGTAGTTCAAGTGGCTAAAATACCCAGGAAATACATGATCCTGATAGTAAACCCACCTACTCCCACTGATCATACACATCTGGCAGTCTTGCATGGATGTTTAATTCTCTTTGAGGAGGCGTGGCTCCCGCATCCTCGCTACCATGGCCTTGGTGGTATAATAAAGGAGAGCTAGCCGAAGAGAGACTGCCAAATTGGGGCACATACCTGGAGGAGTAATCTGATTTAGAGGAGAGATCACGACGGTTCACCTGCTCAGAGATGGCAACAGACAGGCAAATGAGAATTCAACCCATACGTCTTTTAATGTTGGAAGAATCATTACCTATTGCTGTCAAGGTGACGAGGGCACTGAGCTTTACAAGTGCTGCATACCATAATTTTGCCAGAGGAGCCCAAGGTCATGACCTCTAGACTTGAACGCAGTCTCCTCTGTTTGTCACAGTACACCTTCCAGGTGTCCTCGTTGAAACCGTAATTAAAATAGTCAGACAGGTCTGCACCTGTGTGTGTATACAGACACGCACTCACACACACACACACACACACACACACACACACACACACACACACAGTACAAAAAGCTTGTAGAATTGCATTGTTAGCCCTACTCACTCATCATAAACCATCCATTACAGGCCTCATCAAAAGAAACAAGCTCTAATGTTTTACAGGCTCTAACGGCTAGAGACCTACTTTGGATGTGTGTATGTGTGTGTGTGTGTGTGTGTACGTACATATCAGCACGTGCGTGAATGCATGTGTATGTATGTGTGCACATGTATGAGTATATATGTGTGTGTGTGTGTGTGTGTGTGTATATATATAAGATGTGCGTGTATACTGAACTGCCACCTGCCACATACCCCCTCCCCCTCTCCACCCTCTCTTCATCAGCACCACCACCCCTCTCATACCACCACCTCCACTTCTCACACACACACACACACACACACACACACACCTGGTTTCCTCCAGGGTTTCTCCTCAAACAGTTCCATGTCCTGCAGAGGAGCGTTGGTGTGGCTGGTGTCGAGGTCCACTCCACTCTCCTTCAGAGAGCCTGGAGAGGAGCAGCAGACACACTCTGAGACCATGTGAACAAAGGAAAAGCCCCCCATTCCATTCTCACACTCAGCAACAGGTGATACCAGCAAGAGGTGATACCAGCACACACAACCATGTGCCAGTAAATCCAACACGTTCAGAGAGACCTGCTGCACTACAAAAACAACGCAATTAACGTTAGTTAAAAAAAACAGGAGGTCAAAGGTCAAAGGTCATTACCTGTCATGCTGTTTCTGGCTGAGATCTTTATGTTGAGATTGACAGGAGCGCTAAAGAAACACAGACCACCAGCGGCGATTAAGACCGGGAGGCACAGCACACAAGCTGGCATGTCTGCCTCGTGTGAGGCAGGGAGGCAGCACGGGGCGAGAGTGCCTCGCTTCCGTTCCCAGAGACTACTCACACGCTCTGACTCCCGCCTGTTTTGATGTCGCCGATGGTAACGCGCACATCGTCATCATCGCTGTCCGAATTGCTGCCATCAGCCTTTGTGACGGGAGAAGACAGCGTTTGCTGTTTCAGTGCCAACAGGAATTAACCAGCAGAAGAAAGATGTGCTCAACAGGGACCAAGACGTAATGGCTACCTGCTTGGACTGTCCAGTAGTGATCCCCACATCTCCGATCAGTGCACTGTGGAGATGAGAAGAACAGTTACCCTCCGTCAGTAAACCCCAGATCTACAGAAAACACTGGCCACTGCCCAGACTAGCAACCAGGTTCTAGGTGTCGAATAAAAGCACTGGAAAAGCATTCAGAAATCTGAAGTAAAGTGTATTTATTCAGCCAAGTCATAAAGACTTCTGGGAATAATAAAAGCAAGGGGTTTCCACACACCAGTGTTGTTTAACTGCAGTTTCTTCAAATAGCCACGGAAAGTCAGGCTTTGTCCCACTCTGGGCCACCTGCTTCAAGCCACCAGTCATTTATCACGCTGGGAAATGTGAAAACAGCATGACAGCGCACAGTGCAGCAGCCGATTCCAAAACCAGCCAGACAGCTTCAGTTGGACTGGGAGGTTGAGGTGCACGATGGACTCACTGAACAGCGGCCTCTCTGGTCTTGCTTTCTGCTTGCGTGTCTTGCATCTCTGACATGATCAACAACCAGAGCCACGCGCAGCTGAGGGAATCGTTTGATACCCCGCTATTAGTAGCGTTTCTGACTCGTAAATGCCAGAGGGGAAAAAAAGGAAAGCGAAATTTGCACTCGTGCGACTTCAAATCATGCGTCACTCCAACGAAAGTGACGCGACGCAATAGACGAAGAAACCCACAGGAAACGCTTCTCGCTTTAGCGGGTAATAAATCAGCCCCTAATCCTCTTGTGCGAGTGGTGGAGTTTAACAAGCGTCCAAAGAGATCTTCCATTTCTCGCTCGACGCGTATCGCATGTCGCTAATGTTGCGCGCGCGCGGGGTCATTACCAAGCACTGAGACGAACGGGCATTATACGAACACGCTTCATTAGTGCGTTACAGCTCCACCTAATGAGAAATAAATGCGTCGACCCGTTTTGTTCTAAATCACCAGGCCGCCCCTGCTACCTCGCAAACGACACGAGTCTAATTCAAATGCGATCACGCGCAGCGTTAAAGAGAAATAGGCAGTATTTACAATTGCATGACTGCGACTGAACACCTGATGGGAATGGGAAAGGTTGGGTTGGGGTGGGGTGGGGTGGGGAGGCGGGGGTGACAGATCTCAATGTATGAAGATGACTCGATTATCAGATCTAGTCTGAGTACAGGATGGGTGTGGGATCTGGGTAGCACTGATGATGGAATCAGACCAGGTGGACACTGTAGTGTGGAAACCAGCCACTCACCTGAAAACTTCAGACCAGGTGGACACTGTAGAGTGTAAACCAGCCACTCACCTGAAAACTTCAGTCTCTGTCTTCTCATCATCGTCTTCGTCATTATCATCATCATCGTGGTCTATGAGGCCAGAGACAGCGAGCACAAATGTGTAGGATTTAAAGCAATGGAGAGTATGTAGCAAGCGTTGACTCGACCACAGTTTGGCTGATTCATCACTATTATAAAAGGACTGACTTTAACGAGTGTAACGGGGCAGTGGTGTTATTTCACTTCGCGTGTGGACATCTACAGCGTCTTGCCAATTTGAGACACACTTTACCTACTGATCACAATCAAAACAAAAAAAGTTGGAAGAAGTCCCGCACTGCCCGTGACCCCACTGATAGACCAGAGCAATGCTTTGTACATATCCGTTTGTTCCATATGGTCGTTGCTGCGGTTGATTTTCGAGTGTTTTTTTTTCTTAAGAACACGTGCAACTCGAAAATAACGGCCAACTTGTAGAAAGTGGTTTGGTGAGCACCGGTTTAGCAAGCGGTTACCAAGTGGGACAGGTTTTTTGTAAATATACTGGTTGGCTGGTTTCCCAGATTGTCACACTTCGTAATCCCAGCAAATATTCTAGTTTTGCTATACCTAACATTTTAGGATCGCACCAGTAACAGGTCTACAGCTGAACGTAAGGACACCTGTGACTGCTTTCGAAGTATAATTGAATTAGCTAGAAAAAAAAAAACTAAGCTATTTCGATATTTCGATCTCACCTCTGTAAATCCATTCATCGTCATCTCCACTAGCATAGCCTGTTTTTGTCGTTTCCTCTGTGGACATCCTGACCGGTTGTCCCCAGTTTTGTCCTATACTTTAAAGCCTCTACAGCCCTCTCTAAAACAATTTCAACCGCGAAGCAAACGCTCCCAGACAAGCAGATCGCAGCAGCTGTCAGAGCTGAATGACCCGGTGCGCCACGCGCGTTTCTAGGGACACCGCTCGGCCGTGTCACCGACAGCGGCGCGTTACCTGACGCGTACGTTTAGGGACGCAGGACGTCAGGTGCTCACGGCTGTCTTGAAGAGCGTTTCGCTTCGGATTTCCAGGAATTATCTGATATACATTTCCTTTAGCGATTAACCTTATAATTTAATGTATGGGGAAAAAAAAGAAAAAAAAGAAAGAAAAAATATATAGAGAGAAAACGTAAAGTTGTTTATGCTGTCTTATTCTACCGAGTAGCCGTATGTTATAGTGCTTAATTACATATGTAGGACGGAAAACAATTTGCGCTGTTATTCTGCACTTCATGTGCCTGTTACAGCTTGAGCCGTTTAAAATTCCCAGTAGAAACGAAACGGACTGACGTACTTCTTTTGCGACGATGTTGCCACGTCACCTTTACGAGACTCACATGTTTTGTTTTGGGATGAAGTCTTGGTGAAAGATTCACTAGTTTCACCTTAATTTTGACCGTTTCCTCCTTTTCAGGGCGCCGATCGCCTGCAACGATGCTACCGACAGATAGTTTTATGTGCTTCCCTGGGCAAATGTGGGAGAAAGTGTTATCAAAGGTAAAGAAAGCGGTGGTGTTTATGGACGATCACTGCTCGGAGAGTCTTCATTGGAACGGAGGTGCTTCATGTCTGTTTGAGGCTGGTGTCCGCAACGTAAAGCAGTTCTCAAGCTTCGAAGCCGGTGGAGAAAACGAACCCAAAGCGGTGTTTGTTGTCAGTACACTTTTAAAAGGAAGAACAGCAGACATTATTAAAGATATAATCTCCCTCAGTCACTTCCAGTACTGTGTTGTATTCACGGCAATGCCGCACTCACTTCACCTTCTCGCTAATAATGTCACCGCTGAGCTCGAGGGGAATCCGGTCTTTGAGCAGTTCGAGGAGAAACTGTGCGAGTGGATGGGTGACATGAACTACACCGCAGAGGTCATGTATGCGCCTGTGGTCTTTGCCCAGTTATCCCCTCAACTACTCATCGTGCCTTCCTTCGCGGATCTGTTTCCGCTGCTAGAAATCGACCTCGATTCCATCAACAAGAACCGTCCCGAGAAAAGACGGTTTGGTAGTCTCATCGACGTCGACCTGCACTCTCTACCTCCCGAACTGCAGATCAAAATTAAGTCTTTATCGTCGGCTCTAAACGCCTTGTTTGAGTTCTCAAATATTCGCGAGGAGAGCTTCGCGGTGGGTCCCATGAGCCGTCTGATCGCAGGAGAGCTCGCCAGTCACCCACAGGCCAAAAACAGAAGGAAAACCGCAGTCAACAAAGCATCAGTAGTGTTCATCGACAGGACCCTGGACTTAACAGGTATGGGTTTGTCAAGCCTAAAGCTGCATTCCGAAAAACTCAATAAACTCTCAGTAAAAATCACTTTAGTCTCATTTAGACTCTGGTCACCCATAAATATGACAGGTGCAGTTTTGAGGTCCCATATAATGGATGTCTTTCTTATCTGTCAGTATATTCCATGTGGATTTAACTCTGTGGAGCCTCTTTTTCCCCCTTATTCAGGAGCTGTGGGTCACCATGGTGACAACCTGGTAGAGAAGATCCTGTCAGTCTTGCCGCCGCTGCCAGGTCATGTGACCGACGTTCAGGTGGAGATGGTTGAGCTGACGCAGCTGAAGCACGCCCCCGAGGTGCAGGGCATACTGGCACCTGGCTGCCTGGCACAGAATCAGTAAGGGCATTCATGCTGGAACTAACACGCTGGCATTTACACCGACGCCAGGGTTGAAACAGGGTTACAGGACTGTAGGTTAAGGTATAACTCTAGTAGCATTTAGTAACATGATTCATACTGACATCACCATTCTGAGTCTTAATGATCTCTAATGCTGGATGGGTAATTTAGAGGAGATGCAGCACTGAACACTGAAGTGCCTTCCTCGTGGAATCTAAAGACAAGGGGTTTATGTTGAGGATCTGCTTGCACCTTGCATGCAGTTCATGTTAGGGTTAACCCTAACCCTGACCCTGACCCTAACCCTAACCCTGACCCTGACCCTAACCCTAACCCTAACCCTGACCCTGACCCTAACCCTGACCCTAACCCTGACCCTAACCCTGACCCTAACCCTGACCCTGACCCTGTTAAGAGTGACACAAGGTCTGTTTCAAGGTTTGCCAGTTTTTTATTATACTTTGCTTGTCTGTACCTGCATCGTTCGCTGTCCAGTGGCGTGTAGCTGAGCGAACCTCTTCAGCACTCCGTCCAAAACACGGCTCGCTCTGCGCTCTCTGTACAAGCTGCAGGTGTGGGGATGGAGTCTGGCTTCCACTGTTATTGCTGCTGTAGGTCAAGGTCAGTATCCCACACACGTGGTGATCTTGACCTCTGGATTGAAACGGGTGTTCAGAGAGTCCAGTCAGACGTTGGCCTTGTAATTCAGTCCGTCTGAATTAGTACCTTTGCCGTTTCTGAAGGCTTTTTTTTTTTCTTTTTTCTTCCCACAAGGACATCCCTGGTGGAGGAAAATGAGTTGTATTTAAGACCAAAGGATGGAGTCTTAAATAAGTCTGTATGTTCCTCTGTACATTTTTGGACCAGCCTACATGTGGCTGGCATGAGCAGTTTTTTGTAAGCTGTTTTTAATATCACTCCTCAAGAAAGGAACCGTTTGCAAGTTTAGAAAATGGAAGAAATATACTCTTGAGGTGAAGAACCCAGGGAAGTTCCTGTGTGGGTTTTGGCAGACTCTTGCTCACATACACACACCAGCAGGACGGGCCAGCGTTTTGGAGCAATGGCACGCTAATGCTGTGGTCATCATAAATTCATCTGTTTGTGTTAGAATAATTACCTGCGTTTGAGAGCTTTGCTGAGGGCATTTCCTGTGCCACAGGATGTGGTAATGACTGAGCCTGTTTTTTTGCTGTGCTGTGATTACGCTCTGCTTTGTTATGTAATGGGTCTGGGGTGAATCGACAAGTCTGAAAGGTCCTCACTATTTTCTCAGTGGGGAAACGTGTTGTTCTTTCTGTGAATGGTTGGGTTGTTTTTGCTTGACCTCTCTGCCATGAGTTTGAACTTGGCTAGTGCACATTTCTAGTATGATGCGTTTATACTGATATTGTAAAAACATGTTTTAAATGTGTTCAGCTCCTTTTGTCGCTAATCCTTAATATGTTTTGACTGAAAAAATATGTTACACATGTTTGTTCCATCTTACTTTCAGTTCATCTTGGGTATCCTGCTCATTAGCATAGCATCATTCGTTATATCTCTTTTATTATAATACAGAAAAGCCGATTCCATTACAATCCGATCCCGAACAGGACTGGACTACATCGGAGACTCATCAACGTAACTGATGCAGTCAGTTACGTAAATACGTCGATTTGCATAACGTGCGTCGGCACGTCGTTATCAATGTACAGTCAAAACAAATTTACAACAAATGGGTCCCGAAGCGGTTTTTCAAGACTGCAGCCAGACAGCATCGTTAATTGCTGTTTACTTTCTGTCGCCACCCAGATATGATATATTAGGTCGAAACGTTTTTGTTAGTAACAGTCACTTAAAATAGATTTTCTAAATGTTTATTCATCGCCGCAACGTTAAAAGTAATTTCTCCACAGCTGTTATAACATTTGACTATTCAGTTAGCTAACGTCGTCATTCATGTTAATATTTTCTTACTATAACAGCATGTATGCGTGTGAAATGCTACAGTAGTTTTTGTAGTTTTTGGTAAATATGACTGAATAAATAATTGAAATATTAATTATTACGTTATAATCGAGTAATAAATAAATATTTGCAATAACCAACAAATTAGTAACCAGGGGCCAAATAGTCATTAGATAAATTGATGACAAAATAGTGGTTAGGAGCAGTACTGCGGATAATTTATTGGCACAATAGGATTAGGATGCTATAGGGTGGCAATGGGTGAGATTATGGATTAGGATACAGCACACAGGGCCTGATGTATTTGACAGTTTTGCATAGCACCAGAGAGTACACGCACGCACCCACACACGCACAGTTACAGAGTCGCACAGCACCAGAGAGTACACACACGCATGCACGCACACACTCACACGCACAGTTACAGAGTTGCACAGCACCAGAGAGTACACACATGCACACACACACTCACACACACAGTTACAGAGTCGCACAGCACCAGAGAGCTGACACACACACAGTTACAGGTTCACACAGTACCGGAGATCTGACACACACACAATTACAGATTCACACATGGTGTGTTGTGATTTAGCTTGCTCTTAGGTTCACAACAGTATATATTCATGTATATTATACATATTTGTGTGTGCGTGCGCACACACTCTCACAATGTCTGGGCTTCATCCAGCTCCAGACCAAGGCATGTTTCTGTCATCTGTTCTCCTCCTCCTGCTGCCTCTCATGTGGTTTCAGAGGGGAAAATCTCTCCCTCTATCACTGTCAGCCTCACTCTCTCTCTCTCTCTCTCTCTCTCTCTCTCTCTGGGTGGCTGCTCTTTAAGATCAGGGAGAGGTGATCTGTGGAGGAGAACCAGTCTGACTCCACCCAGTACAGTAGGAGCTCCACTCAACTTTAGCCTGAGCTCAGCAGGGAGGCTAAATTGTATGTGTGCGTGTTCCTTAGTTCTGATGTATTTTGACAGGGCTCGGTTGTTTTTCACGGTTCTTCAGTGGCCTTTTAGTTTGTTTTATGGAGTAGACCTGCTGATTTGACCACTTGGTGAAATTCCTGTGTGATCTGTGATTCCCTGTGTCTGAGCCAGAAGGAACATTCTCCATATTACTGTGCTGACAATGTTATTCCCCCCCCCTGCCCATTGCCTTATATGGATAGCAGATGACCCCACCCATTTTCCGCTTTGCTGTAATTGCCTATGTTCTGCCATTTGGTGCTATTCTATACATACTATAAATCCACTACAATGTTTGTGAAAGGATTTTATTTTTGGCTTCTAATAGTGGGTGTGTGTATCTCTGGTTCTTGTGCGCTGGTTCTTGTTTCCCCGTGTGATGGGGAAGTGTTTTCCCAGCGGGCTCAGCGTCTGCGGCCGTAACGGGTGGTCAGCGGGTAGGTACTGCGTTAGCAGACCTCCCGTGTTTCCAGCCGGCCTGGGTGTGCGCCGCTGTGCTCGGCCTGTGGGCCGGTTACCGTGAAGCTTTCCAGGTTGGTTCTGCAGTTGGTTCTGGTTCTGTGTGGTCGTGGGTGGGTGGGTGTGCTTGTGAATGGGTGTGTGTTGTGGTGTTGTGTGAAGTTGTGTGTGGTTGTGTGGATGTGAAGGTGTGTGTGATTTTGCCAGGCTGTTGTAATGTGTTATTCTTGGCTTGGACTGTTTCACTATACCTCTCCCTCTGTTTCTTCTGCACCTATTCAGCACTGCATACCAAGGTGTGTGTGTGTGTGTGTGTGTGTGTGTCTTTGAATGTTCATGCATGAGTGTGTGTTGTTCCACTCCTCTGTCCCTCCCTACTGCACCCCAAGCTGCCAGTCATCAAACTCTGTACTTCAGAGACCCTGGAACACAGCCAGGACCCAAGGTTAAGGTAGAGTGTGTGTGTGCGCGTGTGTGTGTGTGCGTGTGTGTGTGTGTGCGCGTGTGTGTGTAAGAGAGAGCATGGAGCATGGATTGTTCCTAACAGTGTGAAGTAGAAAGCACTGAGTGATGAAGACACGTTCCTTAGCTTCACTCCGCTCCTGCAGCTTCAGTCTCTCCGTCAGACGTTGGTGCGTCTGACTACTCTTAGTCCTGGAGTCTGACTACTCTTAGTCCTGGAGTCTGACTACTCTTAGTCCTTCTGGAGTCTGACTACTCTTAGTCCTTCTGGAGTCTGACTACTCTTAGTCCTTCTGGAGTCTGACTACTCTTAGTCCTTCTGGAGTCTGACTACTCTTAGTCCT
>JAOXYF010000018.1:26823441-26830941 GCA_028565775.1 Sternarchorhynchus goeldii
GTGTGTGTGTGTGTGTGTGTGTGTGTGTGTGTGTGTGTGTGTGTGTGTGTGTGTGTGTGTGCGCGTGTGTGTGCGCGAGTGTGTGTGTGTGTGTGTGTGTGTGTGAGTGTGTGTGTGTGTGTGTGTGTGTGTGTGTGTGTGTGTGTGTGTTCACTCTCAAGCATGAGATTGGTTTGTTAGTTGTAGCTGTTGCTGAAATGTTTATTCCCATTTCACCTGTCTAGTAATATCCTCTCTCCCTCCCTCTCACTCTCTCACACACACACACACACACACTTGGTGAACTGCTGTCTGTCATCTGTGCAGGCAACGTATCGTCCATTCCTGAAGCAGGTTCTGGAAGAGATCTTCACCCCAAGCCGACCAGAGTGTCTTGACATAGAACACACTTCAGGGGGACTTACTGACCTGCTGAAATCAGGCATCAGCATGTTCATGAAGGTACCTTACACACACACCCACACACACATGCACACACGTGTGCAGAAACGTGCGTGAGCACACACAAACACAAATGAATACTAGAACAAATACACAAGCGATGTATCACTGGGTCTAGAGACGTGCAGGTGCAGGGGGCTCTAGGGATGTGCAGGTGCAGGGGGCTCTAGAGACGTGCAGGTGCAGGGGGCTCTAGGCCTGTGCTGTATGTGGAAGTTCTGTGGCTGTGGAAGCAGTTTAGTTCCTTTTAGGTTTGTTAAATTCATGAAATTGAGATTTAGGCCAGTTAACGTAGATGAGATTAAAGTGTAAATTAGATTAATGTCATTGAGATTCAGGATAGTTAGGTTAATAATTGAAATTTAAACTAGTTTATTTAATTTAAGAGAGAGAGAGAGTGAGTGTGAGTGGGTGAGATCTGCAGTCCAGGGCTTCAGCCCTTATTAGCAGGGGATTCTAATACTCATCCCTGTATGAAACTACTGCACTGCTTGCACACCTGTGTTCGTAGTAGAGAACTGTGGGAGTTGAGGAGTTACACAGCCCATACACACATCCCCCTCCCCTCACACACACCTTAGTATCACACAGTAGATCCTGTGAGTTCTCTCAGTACGTGTGAAGTGCTGTGTGTTTGAAGCAGGCTTTCCTGCTCCCTGGTCTGCTCAGTTGGAGAGCATCTTTTGTGTGTGTGTGTGTGTGTGTGTGTGTGTGTGCGTTCATCTCAGCACAATATGTTCTCTTCTACACACCTAATTTGAGACTACTGCAGTCAGATATGTCTTAAAATTCCCTCTCTCCTCCTCCTCTCCCTTTATCTCACTCGTTCCCCACCAACAGGTGTGAGTGTGTGATGAAACAAACCACGTTGCCCATTGTGACAAGCACACATGTACATGCTGGGCTGTGCTCTCCTCCGTGCTCTCCTCCGTGCTCCCCTCCGTGCTCCCCTCCGTGCTCCCCTCCGTGCTCTCCTCCATGCTCCCCTCCGTGCTCCCCTCTGTGTTGAGCCTCACACAGCCCTACACACAACATAATCACACACACAAATACACACACACGCACACACAAACGCACACTCAAACACACATACGGCCACGCAATCACACACACATACACATTCACACGCAAACACACACATACGCGCACATACACACACACACACACACACACAAACAAGCACATGCTCACAAATGCATATGCACTCATACATACATACACGTGCTCTCACATGCTTGCACACTCATGGATGTTTCTGTGCCCTCTGTATGGGTGTGGCCAGGCTGATGGAGGCACATGGATGTCCATGCCAGGCACAGCACTCAGCTGCACGCTCCTGCTTTAAGCCCCGCCCTCATCTGCCTGCCCCCCCACTGCCTGATTGCTATTTGCTGGCTTGCCACTCCACTCAGCCAATCGTGTTTGCCCAGCCAGTCACGCACAGCAGGGCTGACTGAACTCTCCCAGTGTGGCTCACTCACATGTGAATATGTGTGCGTGTGTGTGGGTTTCTGGCTCTGTGAATGTGTGTATGGATACATTTGAATGTGCATTTATGACCGCAAAATTATACACATATTTGGTTGGATTTTTTAATTTATTTTTTTCATTTTTTTCATATGACAGATTTTTTTCATATGAAGGCTTCCTTCCCCTGTGCTGAGTCTCTCTCCGTGTGTGTGTACAGGTGTGTGTGCATGTGTGTGCGCGCTTGTGCATGTGTGTGTGTGTTTGTGTTACGTGTTACGTTCTGTCTGTCATATTGCATGGCTACAAGGAGTCATTGTGTGGAAGGTGTTCAATCTTTCCACAGCGCACCCGCCGAGGTGCGACTCAGCTGAGGTGTGACTCAGTCCACAGACAGTGAGAGGCAGCTGCATTCAACACTTCTTAAGGCGCAGCAAACAAACCAAAGAATCCCTTCCCTTTTGTATTACTTCATGCTCTCCTAGGTCAACCGGCCCCGCCCACGTGATCATCCATTGCTATTTCTCTTCCTGGTGGGAGGAGTCACCCCTTCAGAGCTCCGCCTTATTCGTGAAGTGGTCTCCGCCCATAAAGCAGGAACACAGGTGAGAACATAAACGTACGAAGTGGAAACATCACTCACAATGACCACAGAATATTTATGTTCTACATTTAAAATGGGGTTTACCAGTGGTGTGTTGAAGCAACTCGTCTCTCCTCACATGTTAGTTGCATGTTAATTGGTAACTTGGTTAAAATTGTGTTGACAAATACTTCAACAAAGACACTGTGTACTTAGATGGGGTGTATGTGAGTGTTTTTATACACACAAGTATGCAAGTGTTTGTATATACAGAAGTATGCAAGTGTTTGTATATACAGAAGTATGCAAGTGTTTGTATATACAGAAGTATGCTGGACTGTATTCATTAGGACATCAGAGCATCCTTATCTGTGCTGTTCATACTGTTATCAAAGCTGAAGATTAAAAAGTGCTTGTGTGTGTGAGAGAGAGAGTTTTCTTGATTGTGCGTCGTCCCTGAGATTCAGTAGAGATGTAATTGAGTCCAGCCTGAATGAAAGGGCTGTTGTGGTTCAAAGCTGTATGTCATAAATAAATCAGAAATCATAAACCCTGAGAGGTTTGGAGACAACACACAGCCTGAACTTTTCGTCCTGTTGTCCTGTGACGTTTCACGTGTTTTCGTCCTGTTGTCCTGTGACGTTTCACGTGTTTTCGTCCTGTTGTCCTGTGACGTTTCACGTGTTTTCGACCTGTTGTCCTGTGACGTTTCACGTGTTTTCGACCTGTTGTCCTGTGACGTTTCACGTGCCTTTGTCCTGTTGTCCTGTGACGTTTCACGTGTTCGTTTCACGTGTTTTCGTCCTGTTGTCCTGTGACGTTTCACGTGTCTTCGTCCTGTTGTCCTGCATTAATGGTGCATTTCAGATCTGAAGTGACTAAGATCACATGCCAAGAAAAACTTGCTGTAAATCTCCTTCTTCTCATACAACTGTGAAAGTCCTGTTCTCTGAATCATCTGTCATACGTCTGTGTCTGTGGGTTTGGTTAAGGGAGAACTCACAAGTTCTCACTCTCCCTAAATTCTCCCTAAATGGAGTTTTCAGACAGTCCCTAAAAGTGTCTGTAGGAGATCAGCACAGACACTACACACCTCAACACTACGTCAGCTGACCACTCAAATACAGGGTCTAAATATAGCAGTTTGAACTGTAGTGATCTGTTCTGGGCATATTTGGTTTGGGTCCCATGTTTAACTTAAGATGGCTCTGAAAAACAACTTCAAATTCCAACCTGCTCCTCTCGTGTCATATATCTGAACTCCACCAGGGGAGTGAGTGAGACTGAGACCTGCGGGTTAATACAGACCTGCGTGTTAAGACAGACCTGTTGGCTTATCATGGGGATGCTTGGCTTGTCTGCAGCCACTCCAGCCTTTGTACAGACAGAATCACCAAGACCTACAGTGTAGATACACTGAGAACGTCTCTCCCTCACTCTAACTGGCTCATTTGCATAGATCCTGTGTGTGTGTGTATGTGTATGTATGTGTGCGTGTGTGTGTGCGTGTGTGAGAGATTTGTTTACCACATCTATGTTGTTCGTTTGTTTACCGTATCCATGTTGCAGAAAATTCTTAAGGTTGAAGAGAAAATAGGTTGAACTGTTTTATAAGGTTTTTTCCATCTGCATATTTCCATTTTATATCTGAAGTCCATTTTCTGCTTTAATTCTGTGGTTTTGTCCATGTTCTCCACAGTGCGGGAATCAATGGTCCTATATTTGTGTTTGTTGTTTTGTCTACTCGAGGTACAGCGTGAGACGATACGAGACAAACATGAGACATATTTGTGTTTGTTGTTTTGTCTACTCGAGGTACAGCGTGAGACGATACGAGACAAACATGAGACATATTTGTGTTTGTTGTTGTTTTGTCAACAGGAGGTACAGTGTGAAATGATGTGAGACAAACCTGAGACATATTTGTGTTTTTGTAGGTTTTGGTGCTTTCCACCAGGCTGTTGAGACCGGCTGATATTCCACACCTGCTGTTCAACACCACTCGGCTCTCACCTGACATCGGAGTGTGAGAAGAGCAGACCACACACACACACACACACACACACACACACACACACACACACACACTGATACCCAAAGCGCAATATGTACACATTCCCCAAGACAACCACATAATCTGTGGAGGACAGCCATCGGTTGGTTTCTTCTTTACCAGAGTCCAACAGACACTCATGCAGAGTTTTCAAGATGTTGAATCACTCTTCCCATAACACACTTAAACCACCTGGAGCTCACAGAGGAAGTGCCTCTGAACAGAATGGGTAAGGTTGTAAGAATGAGAGTGGATCCTGAGGTTGGGAAATGTATGGTGAATTTAGGGACCGTGTGCTAAATGTGAGGGGCTTCTAAATGTGAACAATAACATGTTAAAGGGAGAGAGACCAACCCTGTGGTCTGTTATAAAATCAGAGCTCAGAACTCTTTCAGCCTTCGAGTGTAAATGCATTTTGTTGTATGTGACCAAAACCCCTTAAAAGGATCATCAGAAGTGGGTAACTTAACTAGCTCAAATAAATTACAAAATGTAAACAAAAACATGTGCGTTTGTCTTGGCAATCAAGTAACCGAATAAGACAGAGGTGTCCCATGTCCAGTAAACCTTCGTGCTTCTGTTGTGCTTCTGCAGTTCTACACCCTTCCACACACATTGATGCATCCAGCAGTCCCACTTTGCTCCCGCTCAGAGAAGTGTTTTACAGTGTAAACCTTACACACTCCTCTTGACACTTTCTCCTCCTCACTGTCTGCATGTTCATGTTTCCCTCCATACACGATTCTCCCCTTCACATCACTTTCTCATTTTAGCTTTCTCCTGTGTTTTAGTCTTTTATACTTAGTATTAATGGGATGAGTTAATATGCATTTTGTTGGCATAACGATACTGTTTATTCAAGTCCACTCGTTTGTGTTTCACATTTACTGGAGCTGGAATGTACTCAGTTCAGTATGGTATCTAAAGCTTTCAGTACACACACCCCTTTTTTGCATTTTTTTTTTAAACACATTCACACCCTTTGATTAGGAACCCCTTCGGTGTGGGTGGGACTTGTACAACCCAGCGCTCTTCATGCCTTTAAGCTCTTTTAGTCCTCAGAGACCCTCCATTAACAGGGCGGAACACCATGTTGGACTGCCAGATGCTGATTGGCCTTGTTTCAGTGCAGACCACCCCCTCTGCCCTGGGGGGGGGGGGGGAAGCACCACCATCCACTGAAGACAGGGGCAATTCCATCCCCACCTAATCAATGAATGCCGGAGTTTGTGGGGGGGAGGTTTTGGCAAATGACAAAGCATGAAGCCAGAAAGATCCATTCAGACAGTTTTATTTGTACCCACAGTATTTTCAACTAGAACCAATAAATAAACTCGAGCCCTTGGGCTTGATTTAAAGTGCATAAAAAAACAAAACAAAACAAAACCACTTCTGTTGGTCAAATTGGCACTGATAAGAGTTTGACACAGAAACTGCACACAGTAACGATGAGAAGCAATGTGCACACTAGCTTTTACTGATAACAATGCTCCCTTCAGCTTTGCTTCTGCTACCAGAGGTGAAAACCTTGACCCCAAAAGGGAAAAGATGGAAAGCGTCCAGCTTAGCCTTTTACAAAAGACACTAAAAATACACCAATGTGTCCTTCACAAGCTCTGTTGCCATGGGAAAAGGTCTGAAAGTCCACAGATCTGTGCGACTGTGTGTGTGGGTGTGTATACACACGTTTCAATCCATCCAAGTGTCTTTTGCAGTATAGTCCCGTGTAAGTCATTTGGACTACAGTTCCCAGTATGCAGCTACATCAGCTTTCCAAGGACTGATGGCAGCAAGGGTGTGCTGCCCACCACCACCTCCACCACCCAGAAGGTCAAAGTTCACAAGTCAGGTCACAAACTCAGCAACGACCTTTTATTTCAGCAACGGTGACTGTCGTCATTCGGTTCCTGCCTGCTGATTTGCGCCCGAGCTCAGGAGCAGGATGAGAACCATCGCCTCCAGCATCAGCTCTGGCTCGTCCCTCAGTCCTCCTTTCCTGGCCCTCCTCCGGGCCATCGGCCTCCCGCCCTCCTCACACGGAAGTGACGGTCCGCACCTTGGCCGATAGCGCCTGTTTGAAGCGTCTCTTCAGGTCCTGCATGTTGGGAGACTTCGGTCTGGGGATGAGGGGGGACCTCCTCTTCTCGGCCCCAGATGAGGCAGCTGCCGTGGGGGGCTGAGAAGTTAGGGAGGGGGTGGGCTGCTTCGCCAGCTCCCTGCACAGCCTGTGGAAGGCGCCGTGGACCTGGCTGTAGTCCTCACTGGCTGACACCTCATAGAAAGAGCAGCCCAGGGCAGAGGCCAGGAGAGGACCCTGCTGGATATCCACCCTCCTCACATGCAGCAGATCGGCCTTATTGGCGAGCAGGATGATTGGCGGTACTGTGGACCTGTCGGCGTGGTTGCAACTGACCAGCTGGTGCAGCTGCCCAATGAGATCAAAGCTCCGGTGGTCTGTCACCGAGTAGACCATAACCACAGCATCTGCCCACTGGATGGAACGGGTCACATGGTCAGTGTAACTAAGGCCATTGGTGTTTACCTAAAAAAATTTAAAAAAAAGAGGGACAGAGAGACGGGAGATTAGCTTTCTGACAGCAAGTTGCTCCTCTGTCACATGATTCTTTATATTTTTCTAGTCCTGAAAGAAATGTAAACAGTAGACTTGGTTAATTACACGATTACCCCATTACCCTTCAATCTGACAATAGGGAAAACAAGACACAAATTAGGTGCTCTAGTTAAGACAGGGAACCATCATCGTACATGACTGGAGTTTCTTCGGGGAGGACATTGGACGGTGCAAACAGTACACAAAGGGGGAGTAGCGGTTGGCTTGAGCAACCGTTGGACGAATTTGGGTAAATGCGCCTGCTGGATTTAGTCTCTTTCGCGTGCGCGTGAAGAAAAACATCCTGCAGCTTTGGACCACTGCTCGCGCGAGGCAAAAAAAATA
>JAOXYF010000018.1:26835512-26848579 GCA_028565775.1 Sternarchorhynchus goeldii
CAGCATGCACGTGCACACACACACACAGACACACACACAGACACACACACACACACACACACACACATCTTATGCAGCAGGTACATGAGTTGATATATACTGCTTTTATTTCTAGGTCACATTTCCACCTCGTTTCTTTTTCCCCTCACACACACACTTCTTATCCAGCATCAGGTGGTGAAGCTAAACTTGAATGCCCTCACCAAAACAGAGACACACACACAGTGGTCTTTGTTCAGCTGTTGCTATGGCAGCCATCTCTGTCTCTCAAGTGACCAAATCTTCATATGTAGTATTTCAGGTTCAGTCAGAATCTCTCTCTTTTTCTCTCTCTCCCACTCTATCCTTTTCTCCTTTTCTCCCTCACGTTTTCTCTTTTTCCCTTCATTTAAATCTTACAAGTGTGCAGTTCCGTGACCTAAAAATGTATCGACTACAAAGTCCGTGAACACAGCCCTGCCGTTCCCTCATGCACGTGGGCTGAAGCCTTCATGTTTGTGCCCAGCTGCATGCACAAGCTCCCAGGTTCCTCTGCAGTTACGTGTGGGGAGCCCCAGACAGCAGGTCTCAGAGCTCAGGGCTCCTCATGAGGGGTCTTTATTTAGCACGAGGAAGCAATGCACTGAAGGTTCAGCACCTTCTTCACACAGGCAAGACCAAGAATAACCCACTGCACACGCAGCAGTGTTTATAGTGTCAGGAGGACAGGTTGGGATGGGTTCCAGATGTCTTTCTGGAACACTCTGTCCTGTGCCCTGAAACTAGGAACAATGGCAGGACACCCTCCGCTAATCCTTTAAGACATTCACACTTTGCATTTTTATTCTTAGTGTATCTGTGTCGTGATTCATCTGTTTGCCACTGTGTTCATCTACGGAATACAAAGCTGTGTATAGATTTGAGCTGCAAGTGAACTGAAGGAGAAACGGTTGCTTTAAACTCCTGCTTTTGATAAGGAAGCATTGTTGAGATGTGTTAAGCACATAAATGTAAATGACCCTCACATTTGTAAAATCCTGATACATCTTGTGTAGGTTGTGCAGTAAAATGCTTGTACAGTAAATACCTTAGTTTATTACAGTGTAATTGTAGTTGAAGTGAATGTTACATTAAGTTATTTAGGCTTTCCTTTAAATTATATATTACATTTACATCTGCTGAAACACAACTCACATCTTTTTTTTCTTCCGGCTGTCTACGTTTTATCTGATCTGTCATTCTGTTTCTTCTCTTCCTCTGTCTCCTCTCCAAGACATCTGCTCAGTAATTCTGGAAAAGCCAAAGCAGAGGGCTGGTTTGTCTCTGGAATACAAAACACTTAAGGTTTGTCCCATTCATAGCTGAAGCTCCTGCCAGCATGACACTGGGCTTACAAAGCAACAGCTTCTCCTTCAGCTTTGCTCCACCTACATATTCCACCTGCCTGCTCCACCTCGCTGACTCTGCCTCTCCACGGCATTGACTACAGGTGTGATACCTCCATCCTCTCGATTCAGAGCCCTGGTTAGGTGAGGATATCCTGATCCCTGATCCCTCAGTGCCTTCCTCTGTCTTACATAACTGTTCCCTCTGAGTGCAGAAACGCTTTTGTTTTGTTAGAGGCTATTAATCGCATTGGCCCTCTAATGCCTTTTGGTTCTGCTCCAGTGGAATAGCTGGTTTTATCAAGGGCTCCTAAAAGTGACCTCTATAACCCTGAAGAGCAAAAGTGTGCAGGAGTGACACGTGCAGTGGGAGGGGTTTGGAGAGGAAACACACAGCCAGACTCGGACATCACTACCTCTGGGACAGACTGAGATTGGCTGCTTGGGGTGGGGCGGGGCTGGGAGAGGAGGGGCTGGCTGTGCAAGGCAGGGCAGGACAGGACAGGGCTAGATAGATAGGGCAGGGCTAGATGGATGGGGCGGGGCTGGCCGTGGCCAGGAGAATTACATACCAAGCAAACACAGTAAACATTAAGATTGCATCTGTTTCATGGAGATTGTAAAACTAGTTTCTTATTACATCTGTAAACAAGCTGCAGACGATGAGTGCAGTACAGTCTGATTCTTGGGACCAGTGTAAACAGTGACTGTCACCTCAGACACTACTGTATAAAACCTGATTAGTGTGAGAGATGACGTGTTTACATCAGCACTCAGCAGATTACTGCTCATCACTACTAATAAAAAATTGTTTTAAATTAGTAAAAACCTTCTAAACATGAGATTCTATCTAACGTACTCTGAATATAATGTACTGGTCTCTGTTTAGAAGTGGGTATGAGTGCAGACTAAATACTGTGCTAAACACTGAGCCAGATGCAAAGGGCTGTCCAATATAAGCACCTCTAAAAGTCCTATCCATACTTCAGCTCCCAAGCAGAGGCACACACACACACAGTCTGACTGGACTGAGTGATTAACAGATGCTGTTTTTGGAATTTGGGGCAGTGACACTAAAATTGCTTCCAGGTCACTAGAAAGTTACTGCTGTCCTATACAGGAAATGAAGTGGTTTTATTAGAGTATGGTCACATTTATTCTTCTTGCAGTGAACTATTTGGGGTCCTGTAAAGTCATTTGTGTGTGGTTTGCTGGGCTGTAGGTGTAGCAGGGAGTCTACCGGACGAGAGAAACAGAGCTCAAAACGTCACCAGAGTTGTGAGTGTGCTCCAGACAGAGTGAATCCCTTGAGTGGAATGGACTGGTTATTTTCCAGAGGAAAAGAGGAATTAATAGTCCATTACTCCTCTTTGTTTCTCTGTGAACCTGCGAAGGTCAAGCAGAACCTTCCTGCAGACATTGGCCCACACTTCAAAAGAGCTGTGCTGATGTGTGTGTGTGTGTGTGTGTGTGGAAAAAGCATGTGAGAGATGAAGTTCATGTGAGGTATTTGAAAGAACATGTCAACATAGTAGTGAGTAGTCAACATGTGTCCTTCTCAGAGCCACAGGCCAATTACAGACCATACCTGCATACACAACTGTGCTTATTAATCTGCTTGCTTTAAACAATTATAAAAATTAAAACAAAGAATGCTATGATTGTCAGTATTCCAAACCTCCTGTAAGTCAAAATACATTTATGTGAGAGATTTTTATTAATAATTGTTCTCAGAGATTAACTGACATGTGCACCTTTTCTTTTAAAGGCAAGGCCAAAAAAATCCAAGAATGAATTCAAACTCCCCTCCTTGACGTGCTCTGCTGGATCCCAAGCATCCTAAAGTAGAACGTGTCGTGTACCAGCGCCTTGAGCAGAACAATGTTTTGAAGGGTTTGTGATCACGTAAACCAACACCTCCAACCAAACATGTCTAGCTCAAGCAAACGTTACTCCTGGTCACAGAGCTTTCACTTTTCGCTCTTCTGTATTAGTCTTAGAACAATTCAAATCATATGAACATCGACACATCTGGTGGTTTTTTGCACACAGGACTGTCCATTCCCAAAGATGTGAAGCACAATTTCCTGTCTCCACTCTGACTTGGCCTTGGCTCAGTTCATTAAAAAACTCAAAGGACACAGACAGTATTACTTATGAAAACCTCATGTAATGGAAAGACCTTTAGACAAGAGACTTTTTAACCACTTTTCTAAAGTGTTAATTAGACCAAAGCTCAGCTGAAGTTTTGGCACCACTGGCCTTCAAGGTCCTGCAGTGATCATTGTGAAGAGCAGTAATTGAATAGCTGTGCTGAAGCTGTTCAGCCCTTCACTCACTGCAGATTTGAACATAACTGCACTCGGCACTCACCAAGAATCATTTCGCTTGAATCCTCTGATCAAGAAAAAAGGGGGTGGACTGGTGAAGTAGAACTGAAATGGAAGTGAAGCCGACATCTGCTTATAAATCCAGCTTTTCCATCTCAGTCTTAGTTGCTTTGCCACTAAAAATCAATTTCGGCCAATTCGACTTGTTGGCAGACTTTAGCCATTGAGCATTAAGGTACGTCATCCTCGAGGTGTCTGAACTCATGAAACCAGGTAAGGAGCACCTGATGTGTGGACACAAAATCTTAGACACTCACTACACCAGGTCAGACGGAGGTCAAACCACACAATGCCTTACACTTATTAACTCGGATGAAACAGTCATACAGCAAAAGTTTATTAATCAAACATTAACAAACATGAGATGTAAACAGTTCTGTTTGTTTAAGTGCAGCGTGATTAGAGGTTGGAGGGAAAACAAAAATAAATAAAAGTTCAACCCTCCTGCTTCACACCCTTAGATCTTCAGGATGAACCATACAGCCGATTCAAGGTTCTTCACCTACTGGCCAGCCTGCCTCCTCTCTTAAACAGCTATCCACTTGTTTGATAGTCTTATCATCAGTGATGAAATCAAATTTCCAGTGTGGACTTCACCACCTCCATCCATGCTGAGCAGCTCATCTGACAGCTCCTGGAAGCAGCATCTGCAGGGAAGCAAACAGTTATGATTATTTAGACACAACCAGTGAGCCGAGAGAGACCCAACAGCCAGCAGACCTGGATGAATGCCATCCTGTCAGACAACATCTGGTTTCTAATCTTCACCAGCTCGACTCAGGCAATCGTGGTGATGAGGATTTTGGTGAAAGGCTTAAACCTGTGGGTGATGTTCCTCACACAGGATCCAGGCATGTGGAGAAGCCCACTGATCCCAGTCTTAGCGAGGCATTGGTGTACCCCACGTTTATGGCCACTAGAGACACACACAGCCTCTAGTGGGCAAAGCATAGAGGGGAAAGGTCACATGACCTGCATAGAGAGCTTGGAGGGTTTGAAAAATAAAACCCTTCCAAACATGGCGGTCAATACTGATACTCCATCAGCTTACAGCACAGAGCACAGGACTTGATTTTCTAGCCGTTCTAAGCAACAAGTGTTTTTCTCCATCAACAGATGAACAATGATATCAGAACAAAGTGCAGTTTTGGGCACCTGGGATCCATGTACAGCTCCAAATTCAACGTTTCAGGCGTTAGAAAGACCTGCTAGAGCACTGCTTTGCCAATGTCTACATACATCTTATGTCTCGATTCTCTCCCCTTAGACTACCACCAGGATGAAAGCCCACAAAGGTAAACATCTATATATTTTTGACTGTTTGGGAGGTGAAGGACAAGAAATGATGTCAAAGCAAAGGTGAATGCTAATCAGATGTTAGCTAGCTAGCCAACACTGCTCCATGGTTTGATGGTTTCAGGGTCACTATAGTCGGTGTTCGTGGGCAACGGTTATAAGACAGTAATAGATCAGTCATGACAACACAAATCTAATCAAAATCAATTTCTGCTCACAGCAGACCCCTCCTCCTTCCCAAAAACCCTTTTAAGAGTAATGAACATTTCCCTAGCTATAAGCTAAATAACATTTTGCCATCATTAGCCAAAAGTGGGTTGTTGGATGAAAGAAAAAAAATGATCAGGACGATCAAGTATTAAATGACGAGATGTCGTTATAAATACTCAATATTTGTGAATAGATAAAATATTTTGCTATAGATGCACGAACTTTTCACTCCCAACTCAGAGACAGAGGAGTAACGACTAGCACACATACATAACCACGTCCTCTACGGGGATTCAGTAGCAGCATAAACCCAGCCATGTCCGTCACTAAAGGGCATCCAACAGAACAGCAACTTCATTGTATTTTGACTTGAACCTGGTAGGGAAAAAAGCAGCGTACAGTGGCAGAGAGCTTGGTTTTGCCCTCCAAATAACCGTTTTTATATTCTGATATCGCAACGTTGCATGAAAACTATGAACCCAGTCACACAAATGCCCTCAGCTCCTGACCTGAGCCAAACCACCTCATCTGGTCTGAAGAATGACTTTAGAAGGCAGCAGATTTGCTCACCTGGGTACTTTAGTCATGGCTGGTCTGACTGACCCGGTCCATCTTCAGCAGTTACACTCCCCCTGGCACCTGAAACAAATGGATGTGTGACTCACATGTTCAGAGTAAACGGAGAAAAAAAATTGTTTCTCCCGACAGGATCCGAAGTAAGGAACATTCAGCCTTTACTTCAGGTTTTTGAGAGAATCCTTCTACCCCCCTGTGTTAGTCATTTAGGACACAAACAGTCTTAAATGTGCAAAAAGGGGGATAAGCTAGCTAGCCAAGCAGCTAATGAACACGACTCACCCGCTTTTCCTGCGAGGCTGTTTATCCCAGCCAGGTTACATTTTCACTCTAATCTGGAGGGGGGGGGAAAGTAACGTGTAAACATAATTTATACACAACATTTAAGAATTTGGAGAAGTTTACATGGGAAAGGGTTTGTCTCTCCCGACAGGATCCAAGGCAAGGAATGAAACCCCCGCCCCAGGTTTTTGGGAGAACACTTCTCCCCTCCTGTTGTGAACACTTAGGACATTAGTGGTGTTAAATGTGCTCCATTGAGGAGGAAAGCACATTGAACACAGCTGCCTTTGACAAATAATGGTTGTTACCTTTCGCAGTTTCTGCCAAAAACGCAAGGTCTTCTCAACCCAGTGGTTCGCAGATCCAGTCTAGATCATAAATAAGAACCATAAGACACACCATACATGAACATGGAGACCTGATAAATTTGATAAGATGAACTGTAATGCCTGTAGTTTAACGATAGCCTAGCCTAGCTAACCTAGGCCTTGGACTCATCCCACGTGTTCATCTTGAGACTGAAACGTGTCCAGTTATCTTGCAACCCACACATATTCAGAGTAAACGGAGAAAAAAAATTGTTTCTCCCGACAGGATCCGAAGTAAGGAACATTCAGCCTTTACTTCAGGTTTTTGAGAGAATCCTTCTACCCCCCTGTGTTAGTCATTTAGGACACAAACAGTCTTAAATGTGCAAAAAGGGGGATAAGCTAGCTAGCCAAGCAGCTAATGAACACGACTCACCCGCTTTTCTTGCGAGGTTGTTCATACCAACCGGGTTACATTTTCATTTTTTAAATTTGATAAGATGAACTGTAATGCTTGTAGTTTAACGATATCCTAGCCTAGCTAACCTAGGCCTTGGACTCATCCCACGTGTTCATCTTTAGACTGAGACATGCGTCCAATTATCTTGCAACCCGCTCTCCTAACTACCTAGCAAGGTAGGACATTTGACGTTGCTATGTTTGATTATACAAAAAACAAATCTAGGTAGCTAATACATTTTGAACAATTGCTACCGTAAAATAACGCTAGCCTAGCACGCTAGCTAGACGCGTTTGACTCACGTTTGCAAAACCATCTTCCCACGTCGAGACTCCCTACCTCGATCATTTCAGAAACAAACTCTGTACGCTTTAGTAGCAGTGAACTAACTGTACAAATCGATCCAAAGCAGCTAGATCCTCCAAAACGGAGCAACCCTGCCCTTCACATGCTCGGCACGTCCTGCTCTTGTGCGGAGGAGAAGCGAAAGCACGTGTTCCGGTAACGTTTGAGGAAAGAACCGAGACTAAGAGAGGACTGGAGGATGGGATTTTTAAAGAGACAAAGCTACAACTAAACGCATCCTAGACTGCGGTGGACCAGAAAGTCGATTGATAGGTTTGCTATCAGTTTATTGATAAGTCTGCTATCCGTTTATTGATAAGTCTGCTATCAGTTTATTGATAGGTCTGCTGTTTCTAAACAGCACTGTTTTTGTAATCTATATACACATAAGATAATACTATATTGTAACTATACTGTTTTCTTGTTTTTGTTGAAGAAAAGATTTTGTATCACTTTACCAACAAGAATGTTTGACTGTTTCTGTACACAATTTGCTTATATATTTGAGACCAGTTGTATTGCTCTTGTTGCACTTCCCTTAAATTTTACATTAAATAAATATTTTTCGGTCACAATGTACATCATTGGCTCGTTGAGGAACAGGACCGTTGGCTCTCATTGGTGGAGTAATCTGTCAGTGAAAATAAAGCCCGCCTCCTTTCACGTGTATCAAAGCCGCTCTGCCGTCAAAATGGGCGGGACATAAGCTGTCCATCAAAGATGTACCCCCTCCGCTAGCTGGCTCGCTAGTTACCTGATACAAGCAACGATGCTTTTACAGCTATGCTTTCAGCGCTTGTACTTATCGAGTAATTTTAAGCAAACAGCATGAATTAAGATATTTTAAACTTATTGCGTTATCAGTGAATAGTTCATGTTGTGTGCCTGGGTCTAAGCCAGTGGTCTCTACGATAGGAATGCAACCGGCCTCCTGGTACCTTCTGCAAAAAAGATCCACTTGCTCAGTAAAGCCCTGAACTTGCAATAATGTTTATTCTATGAAGATGGCAGAGAGGGGTACCCTGTGAACTAAATGACTGTCAGAAACATTGCCTCCATCTGTAATATGGTAAGTGTACAATCTTTGTGCCTGTCGCTAGCCTGCTAGCTCTGTGATTCTTACAGGGGGATGTTGATGCCCGTGGTCGATTTGCTTCGTTGTGTGTTGAGGCAAGTGTATGGCTTGCATGTAAGACCTAAATACGCTAACTAGATCAAAAAATAGTTATGGACAGTCGTTTGCATTTGTCTCCATTAGACCAACTCTAAGTGTTGGTGTTGGTGTTGACTGTACTGGACGTCTGTACATTGTATAACCTAGTTAGCTGGCTGGAGTGTTTTCCGGTGGTTTCTTTAGCTACACTGCTAATTTGCTAGCTAACTGTTTTAAGTAAAAAAAAATGGGGTTAATATAATTAAAAGAGCAGAACTGGTCCGGTAACACAACTGAATCTGCGTTTAATAGGTCACTTGTACTTGTTCACGGAGCCCTAAAATGTAAACTTCCGGTTCAGTGTACGTTGCTATGGACCCTTGCCATGCACACAGTATAACGGGCATAAAGGACTTCCACTGAAATACACATAAGTTGGATCTGATAGCTGGATAAAGTAATCGGTTTTAAGAAGTATCTTTCCTTTCCATCCAGGGCAGCTTCCAACAGCTGGGTCACTTTCCAATATAATCAGCATTTCTTATTGTCATTAATAATAAAAAGGTCTGAGGGCCCTCCATTCAGGGCTCGGTTATTAGCTGGTTGGCTGCTGTACTATGTGTCTCCGGTAACATGTCAAGCAAATTAACCAGAAAGTTAAACTCCTCTAAACTCATCTACAGTTTGTCACGCCATTGAATTATGTAGCTGGATTGGTTGTTTTTGTAAAAGCCTTTACGAACGAAGAACCTTGGTTTGGAGTTACAGGTGTGTTAAAAGAAAAAATGCAGAAGAGCAGATTTCATGGAAGTGTGGCTAAGTGTTTCTGGTGGAGTGTGCTTTTCCATTAGTGATTACAGAACAGTGGCACATTCAGAAGCAGTGTTGAGTTTATTTCCTTCTTGATTTTAATTTGTACAAATTCCCATATGTTTCCTCTTGCGTTGTGCAGTTGTTGTTGGAACACTCACTGACTTAATTATTGAATGTAATGTGATTGTACAAATGTGTGTCGTGCAAGGGGTCAGAGTATTAATAATGGTCCCCACGCTGTTAAGAACAGGGTTATAACTGTCCCCACACAGTTAAGAACAGGGTTATAACTGTCCCCACACAGTTAAGAACAGGGTTATAACTGTCCCCACACAGTTAAGAACAGGGTTATAACTGTCCCCACTCAGAGAAGAGCAGCGTAAAATGGTCCCCACACAGTTATGAACAGGGTAATGGGTCCACACACAGAGAAGAAGGTGTGTGCCGTTCATGCCGGTCAGACTCATTCTGTTAGTTATGTAACTAGTCAGACACACTCCTGGTTTTAGTAGTACCTGCTGGTCACATGTCTGATGTGAGAGAACTTTACAAATGGATGTGATCATCCAGTTGTAAGCTCCAGTTTCAGGCCCAGCTAGTTCAAGCAGAAACAAAGACAGTAATTCTGTTCCTTTAAGACAGAACAACTTAAACGGCTGTTGAAATAACATTGGCAAAAGTCTCTGTTCATGCTTCTTTCATTTTATTTCCAAAGTCTTTGAGCTTCTTCAGTATTGGTGGCCTTTGTTTGAGTATTGCATTCCTGCTCCTGTAGGCAGAGAACATTTAAGTTCTTTAATGTCTCTGTTACACAATGCAATACTTGTTTATGAGTCAATGGCCATTTAGGGTCTATGAAGGTTGAAATGGGAACCTTGATGGATTCATATTTCCTTTCTCAGGTCATTACTGTCACACAATGCACAGTGTAGCTCTGTGGCATCAGTCACTTGTCAACCAGTTACAACCTTCTTTCCGGGCTGCGACTCCCAAAACCGTTTCTGATGTTTCAGACCCGAGTGGTTGTGCTTCGTCAAATTGCGTACATGTCACACTGATGACTGGGACGATTGTTCCAGTATGATTTCATCTTTATGGACTATATTTCAGCAAATATTTCTAGGTTGAATCTGGCCTTACACCTGAGAGAATAGTTAGAACTGTAACTGAATTAAGCTCGGCTGTTTCTGAGACTTTATTCACGACAATGTACATACAGGAGATGGGAAATCTTTTTAATATCTTTTTAATATTCAAGAATAGTTGCTGTCCACATTATGTAAGACATTTAAACCCTAGTTGTGTCACTCTTTTTTAATGTATGCTGTTATGAAGTGAACATTTGCTGTAAACCTGATTGAAGTGAGTCTCTCCATGACATGATGAGACATGAGAAATGTGCTCTGCAGGTGTTGTGATGCCACCAATTAGTTGAGCAGCAGTTGGATTGATCAGTCAATCAAGCTACTAAATTCTCAGAAGTGATGACGTTTGCAAGGATGTGTTGTTAAATGTAAATGATCATTTTAAATATATTTTATATAAATATAAAAATATATAGTTTTTTTGTAAACATGAATCATTTACAAACTAGATGGGAAAGAACAGTGTAGTCATGTTTTCAAGTCCATGGGACGTCGTTTCATGTGTGAGGGACCGCCTCATTATCTGGTGATCACAGATGTTTCGTTTTAGATAGCAGGTATGTTTTAGTGATTTACCTTTACAACACTTCGTAGCCACTCTTATCCAGAGTGATTTGCATACATTTACCAGTGTGTGCACACCTGAGAATCAGCCCATTTTGGCTTCTCTGCCTATTCACTGAGCATAGAATGATCCATGATCCTGTAAGAATGATCCATGATCCTGTAAGAATGATCCATGCATTATTCAGTGTACATCAAACGTCTTGTCTTGCCTCTGATTGTGTCTATTGTGTGTGAAGTCTTGTGGTATTAAAGGGCTCAGGGGTGTGTGGGTAGAGCCACAAGCACATTGATAAGGACCTGTAGGCCTTCAGAACACACACTCCTGATCGCTGTGTGCACCCCCCCCCAGACTTTTCTAATATTTCAGTAATCATCAGGACACTCTAATGTTGTGTGTGTGTGTGGGGCGGGGTGTTAGGGTTGTGTATGCAACTTTGTTTTTCTTCTAAGTCACTTTTTCACATTATAGTTCAATGTGACTTAAAACAATGTGCTTTGCAAAGCTGCCTGTGAAAGATGTCAGCACAGTGTATTTCTACAGACTTTAGGAATGTCAGAGCCACTAAACTAAGTATATGTCATTTGAATGGGAGGAAGAAAAATTAGGTTCTTGAGTTGTTTGCTCAGAGAGCCCCCTGTACCCATTAAAACCATGATGTCAGCTGCTTAAGCTCAAATGCTTCTCTAATAAGGTCACAGCAAGTAATGGTGTTCCTTTTCTCATAAGACTTGACTACTGTGGCCTGGCAGTGGATGTCTGCCTGATCTGAGATCAGCATTGGCTTATTACTTGTAATCGTCATGGTTATGGCAAGACCCAATAAACTGATCCTTACTCAGTTAGACAAGGCAGATTTAAGTGTGGCTGGCATGATGATGTTTACATGGGCCTAAATGTTTATGTAGATTGCTGGGGCCAAATGAGTGCTTTGATTGGCTGCGCGGCAGACTGTTTATACCCTGGTACTGGTTTCTTTAAGTCACCCTTATACCCAAAGATAGACTTGGTACACGGTGTACCAACCCGCTGTCACGAGGGGGTTTGTTCACAAAAACACCCCCTTTGCCTTGTTCACGTTTGTCTCTCACCACTCACATGGTCTCAGAACCATTTTATTTGAGCACGTGTGGGTCTTCTTACCACTTAAAGAGAATATTACCCTGAATGTGTTTACTGTCATTGTATTAGTGATCCTGTGAACTCACAGTCTCTTTCTCCCTCCCTCTCTTCTTTCCCATCTCTTTTTCCCCTTTAGGGCACCAATGCCTCTGCCCTGGAGAAAGACATTGGTCCAGAGCAATTCCCGATCAATGAACACTACTTCGGATTGGTCAACGTAAGTGTCAGTCGAGCTCCAGCCTCAGGGCTGCCACATGTTTGCGTTGGTGCGTGAGACACAGCAGCACAGGCTGAGGGAAGCTGCACTGGTTTCGTGAGCATGTCCGCATTTGGTCCTCCATGAGGCATCTGGGAGCACTGGGAGCACTGGGAGCAAAGGAGGTCTCTGTGCTTGTGACTGGGCCACTACTTATATGTTTTATTCGTCATTTATTCCAGTCTGTAGTGGTACCACCCTAGCAAAAAAACCCCAACAAAACCAAAGAATCTATAAAACCATTGTCATTTGCGGATCAAAAAAAAGTTCTTTGTACTGGTGTGTTTTTTAAATATTGTGCGGTTATGTTTTAATAAAAGGGTACGGCTGAGGTTGATGTCACAGTGCATTAGATGCCCTTAATCTCAAAACCAGGCCCAAAATCCAACCAAATTAGGGTGATTTGTTTGTACTGTTTGTTTGTGCTCATTTTTGTCTGCTTTTATTTTGATTATTTAATGCATGTGATGTCATTGCCCACAGTTGACTTACATTGACATATAGCATCATAATGTCTCACAAACCGAACTGGCTCCAACAATCATTTTTACTGCACAAATCATCACAAAATACATGCCAGTGGTTTTATTTAACTTTCGTTTGGATGGTGTGCCAGTGGACTTCCACAAAGCACAAAGAAAACCAATTCAAGCCAGCAGTGGAACGGACGCAGTGTTTCATCATGGACAAAAACATTTCAGTTACGTTGTTTGCACATCTTTTAGATGAGAGAGAGAGAGAGGGAGGGAGGGAGGGAGCGGGAGTGGGAGAGAGCAGGCAGG
>JAOXYF010000018.1:26863224-26877548 GCA_028565775.1 Sternarchorhynchus goeldii
CCCTCGGTCAGTGCTGTGAGTCCTGTGAGGTGGATCCTGACCCTCGGTCAGTGCTGTGAGTCCTGTGGGGTGGATCCCGACCCTCGGTCAGTGCTGTGAGTCCTGTGAGGTGGATCCTGACCCTCGGTCAGTGCTGTGAGTCCTGTGGGGTGGATCCTGACCCTCGGTCAGTGCTCTGAGTCCGGTGAAAGAGGCATTTTTGATTAAACAAAAGGAGAGAAAAATGAATATGATTGCGTTTCTGGATTCCATGAAATTGCAATCCCTTCTCTGTGACATCACTTCATGGTTGGTTCACCAGGACAGCTGTATAAGTTTTCCAATGACCTCATGGATAAAGGGTGGGGTGGTTGTGTCTTCTGTGAGACTCCCTCCCACCCCAGCGTTTGTGTATACATGCTAAGCTAATTCAACTCAAAGGTTTTGAGACACATTTTACTGACTTTTGTCAAATATTTGTTATACTGAAGTACAATTATAAGCATTTCACAAGTTTTTTTTTAACTTCTTGACTAATACATCCAGTTTAAGCAAAGACTTGATATTCACAGTGTTGATCCTTTTTTAAGATCTTTTTTTTTTAAGAAGTTTTAAGAAGAACTTACCTTCATGCTGGATATCAGCTACTGGGCAAAATTTTGACTGATAGCGTCCCATTTTACGCTAAAGCTTAGAGTTGATCATAGTTTCTGTTTTTGTTTGTCCATCCTCTTTTTGAGGATTGAACACAGGTTCTCAATGGGATTGAGATCTGAGGAGTGTCCTGGCCATGGGCTCAAAGTTCCCATGTTTTGTTTCCCTGAGCCACTTGGTTATCACTTTTGCCTTGTGTCATGGTGCTCAGTCATGCTGGAAAAAGCCTCGTTCATCACCAAACGATGCCCTCCTTTAAACGAGCCCATTTAAAGGCACCGAGAGAACAAGCTTTCAACAGACACTGCTGTGAACCACTGCACTGCTGCCTACCAGCATGAACCTCTATCAGCCGCTCTATCTACAACTCTGTCTACCACTAACAGCCACTTTGATCAACTGCTCTATCTACCACTGCCATTCCCCAGCTCATTGACTGTAAGGACGTGTGTTCACTCACCTCAGCGAACTACTAGTATATACACATATCGGCCAGGGGACTGACAGCCTTCATGTGAACTTGTTTCTTGGTCAGAACTCTAGTAGGGCTGCACTGTGAGAGCCAGAGCAGCTCTCTGTGACACACTCTGTGGCCTCAGCAGATCTCCTGTCTGCACACACAAGCTATGCTCTCCTTTCTTTGTATGAATGCAGTCAGCACATTCAGACACATCTGTATAACATATTATGTCATTCTTTTCAGCGTAAACAGCAGAGCTTTGGATAAAAGCACATTTACGTCAGCAGGCAGGTGAGAACATTTGCCTGGGTGACTGAATGCTGCAGTAAAGGAAACTGGTGAGACTGAAGGGGACTGGAGGGGACTGGGAGAAACTGATGAGACTGAGAGGGACTGGGAGGGAATCGAGAGACTGGGAGAAACTGATGAGACTGGGAGGGACTAGAGGGGACTGGGAGAAACTGGTGAGACTGAGAGGGACTGGGAGGGAATCGAGAGACTGGGAGAAACTGATGAGACTGGGAGGGACTAGAGGGGACTGGGAGAAACTGGTGAGACTGAGAGGGACTGGAGGGGACTGGGAGGGAATCAAGGGAATGGAAGTTTCCAAGTGATTATCTTTCCCCCCCAAATCTGGTTTACTTTCTTTGCCTTTGCCCTGCTGTCCTCTTAGGTCCTTGTTGTGAAGAACAAATATATGATTAGACTTCATTAATATTACAGTCATGATTACAGATGAGCTACACACATCAGTCTGATTATGGCTCCAACATTGTTGTGCATGTAGTACTATATCTCATAAGAAAAAGTCATTTTAATGATCAGTATGACAATCATTTCAGCTAATGAAGCATTAATGGGTGGAGAGGTTGATCTAGAATAACCCATAAGGATAAATACACGAAGGGGAAGACGACTGTGTGCAACACTTATAACAGAAGACATGTGAGTGGGTGTTCAGTGACAATCTTTAGCCAGACACCCAACTTTTATATTAGTGAAGGAATTTATGAAACACATTTATGTAGATTTAAGGGAGACTCAAGGGAGCCAGCTCATTACAGCTCATTAGCTCCTGGATGAAGGCAGAGTTAAGTCTTTGGTTGCTGGGGGAGAATGTTCCTTTATCTACAAGGGCAGAACAGTGATGAAGTATCATAGACTGGAGGAGTGATGGACGACAGGTCTGCAAAATCTAAACTACCATGAGAAGCTCCAGCTCTCTCTCTCTCTCTGGTTTAAACTACCATGAGAAGCTCCAGCGATCTCTCTGCTTTAAACTACTGTTTAAAGGGAAGAAAAGCTTCCGGTTGTAGTTCGGCATTCTGTGAAAATCGCTTTTTGTCACATTACTTGTAACCACCTGCCAGTGTTCTGCATCTCGTCCTTTAAAGCTGTTTTTCATCAGCGTTTGGTTGTTTCCTGGTCTCTCGAGTTTCCTCTGAACATCTGCTTCGTCATGACCACCCATCTCCTACAGCCACATTTTAATTTGGATAGTTCAGAGTTGCACCACACTGATTGCTGGCTCCACCTAAAAGAAAGGTCTGACCACCAAACCATGGTCATTCCAGTACAGTGCTTGGCTGGGTTACTGCTGTTTCCCAGAAGAGTGTTGCTACCAGAGGGCTGATTTGGCCTTGAACATGTGCCCTGTGGGAGACACCCACCACTCACCTCCCGAGGCTGAGCGCCCAACAAACCGGGGTTGAAAGAAAGCGGTTAATTAAGATTTATCGAAACGACCCAACTTTCTATAAAAAAGACAAACAAAGATGATTGATTATAGATGCTGTGTGGAACATCTGTTTTCTTATTCACCTATTTATCTTTTATAAAATGCAATAAGCTGGTGAAGATTTGAAAAGTGTTTTGCCTATTATTAGTTGTATTTTTACAAAAATAAAAAAAGCACTTGCAGACTCTGGCCTAACAGACTCCTGTTTTTAGCTGGTGTGTGTTTCCTGAAGAATCTTCACAGCTGCGTTCAGTGTTACTGCTTTGTTTTTGTATCCTTTTTGGGCTTGAAATGGTCTCACTCACGGATCCTTCCAGAAAAGTTATGCTTACAGAAGCCTGAGGCATTTCAGAGCACAGAGTTTCATTCTAATGCAGTTTAATGGTACTGAGCTCCTTTCTGTTGTTTAGTACAGAAGACTGGTACTAAGTGTCGAGATCTTATGAACACGGAGGGGTATGGCGCAGGTCATGTTCCATTCTTTTATAACTTTGAATGATTTCATTGATATGAGTCATAGATTTGAGTCATAGATGAGTCATAGATATGAGTGGTTGTCTTTTTTACTGATTTCTGATTAATTGTGTATTGTGTTAATATGTGTGATGTCCAGCTCACCAGAACTGATGCCCTGTGAGCGAGCAGTTCAGTTCCATGCCTGATGGAACACACCTGATATAGGTAACCAAAGTAACCAGGTAACCAAGTAGGAAGTGAAATCTTAAAGCTCAGAGCCCAGCAGATCCATCCACAGGACCTGCGCGAATCTGTAAACACCCGCACCATCGATTTCAGGTTATTTGAATGATTTGACTGTTGTTTTGGATAATTTAAACCATTTTACTCTCTAGTGAGATAATTGATAATCTGCTATGTGTTGGATGAGTGACAGGTAGTGTTGTGGTCTTAATAATTAAAGAATTATAAGGGTTAGTCTAGGTTAGGACCGTAACGAAAAGGTATGTATGTGAGTGTGTGTGTGTGTGAGTGAGTGTGTGTGTGAGTGTGTGTGGTGTATAGCAGGGGTGTTTAGTGTCTCTAAAGTTTTAGAAAGTAAAAAAAAAAACATACACAGTAGAGTAATGTTACTGGTGTAGTGGCGAGGGCTGCCCTCAGATCACGGAGAAGCAGGGATACCTGCAGAAAACATTTTGTTGGACTGTGTGTATACATGATGACAAAATAAAAGCATTCCCTCTAGTCTTGATTTTAATCTTAATTATGTGGCCTGCTCCACATATTGCCAGTAGATAAATGAGTGCTATTTTGAATCAGTTCACTGTAATTGGATGTTATTTATCTTACAGGACTGTTCTATAATTTAAGTCACATCATAATAGTTTTCTGGAATCACCTCCTTCTCGTGTCTTAGATATCTCCATCTCTGGTCCTGGTAATCATCTCCATCTCTGGTCCTGGTAATCATCTCCTGGTCCTGGTAATCATCTCCATCTCTGGTCCTGGTAATCATCTCCATCTCTGGTCCTGGGAATAATCTCCATCTCTGGTCCTGGAAGTCAATTCTGTTTTCCCACGAGGCCACCGTGTCATAAGGTAAAAATAGTGTAGCTACAAACTCCTTCAGATCCCACACATACAGCGTGCAGCCTTCCGATTATTTATACATACAGTTTACACATAAATTTCCTGATTATTTATACATACAGTTTATACATAAACCTCCCGATTATTTTCAGTCGTCTGTCGTGGCCTTGGCTCGGTCTTGTGCTGGTTTGGGTTCATGAGGTACCAGACTGTGTCTCGGAGATGCCCACCTGTGAGCAGTGATGAGAGGGTTGATGAGAAGCCATAACACACATGCCCTGTTGGAGAGAGAGGGCAGGAGATCCCTACCCAGGAGACAATGCAGGAAACCAGACATCTAGACAAGGAGTCTCTGCTTCTCTACCGAGTGGTTGACCACCTCGATTGTCTTTACACAACAAGCCACACCACATAAACATCTCTGAGCCAAAGAGAGCTGTGGTCATGTGGACATTGGTGTCACCTGTTAATAGTTCTCTTTTCAGCCCTGGTTACGAGCAGGTGGAGAACTGCTGTAGCCTGGAGCACATCACGCCCGGAGAGGCAGAGTTGGGGCCACCGTGAAGCAGTACACTCAGGCCCCACACTACCACTGGAAGCTCTTAATAACTGCACCTTTAAAACTTCACCTTTGCACTCTTTAATGGAAAAAAACAAACATTCAAAAGGTTCTACAAAAAGAAAAAAAAATAGTGAATTCTTTGGAAAGCTGGAAAACAGACTCTTAAGAACAAAAATGTCCATGTTGTTTCCAGCACAGAAGGTGATGAGTAGCAGAACCAGGACATTTATGTAAGAAAAGGCATTGATTGATATCCTCCTCTCTCTCTCTCTCTCTCTCTCTCTCTCTCCATCTCTCTCTCCATCTCTCTCTCCATCTCTCTCTCTCTCTCCATCTCTCTCTCCCTCTCTCTCTCCCTCTCTCCCTCCATCTCTCTCTCCATCTCTCTCTCCATCTCTCTCTCTCTCTCTCTCTCCATCTCTCTCTCTCTCTCTCTCTCTCTCTCTCTCTCTCGGTCTCTTTCCTTTCCTTCCAGTTTGTTGTTGTTCCTTGTTTGTTTATTTCTCACTTTTGTCGTGCTGAATGTTTCTTTTCTTTTTTGTGCTCTGGTCTTTCTTTTATTCACCCTGTTATTCCTTTACTGCTTTTACTTCTCTCTCAATCTCTGGCTATTATTCTTATCTTCCTCTCTTTCTCCTTCATACAGACTAGTGTGTGTGTGTGTGTGTGTGTGTGTGTGTGTGTGGTGTGTGTGTGTGTGTGTGTGTGTGTGTTTCTGACCTCCAAGGTGTTGTGTAAGAATCTGCTTGGGAACTGTGCCATGACACACACTGACCTCCGTCTCCCTCCCTCTCTCTCTGTCTCTCTCTCTCTCTGTCTCTCTCTCTCTCTGTCTCCCTCTCTCTCTCTGTCTCCCTCTCTCTCTGTCTCTCTCTGTGTGTCTCTCAGTCTCTCTTTTTGTGTCTGTCTACTCTTACAGCAGAGCATGTGTGAATCTTAACATCCTGTCCACTCCTCTCATTAACATCAACCCCACATCTTCATCATTGTAAGAGCTGAGTAAAAACCCACACAAAGGCAGGCAAGGAAAAGACCCTTTTTGAATGTGCTCTGTGACAACGTTTGCCTGTTTTAGTCTATTTGCTGATGGAATAAACCCTTAGGGGTTGTGACAGATGTTAGCAAAAATAAGCTGTTTACTCCTACGTTGGAAAAAAAGTTTTCAATCTCTACTGCCCTCTGTTGAACACAAGCCATCACTGCAGCAGCTGCAGTTAAGATGCTTTGTTTCACTGAGCTAACTCTAACCCTAGTATGGTCGCCTCTAAAGGCTAGCAACAAATGTGATGCTTCTAATGTCATCAAGATTCACAGTTTGAGATCATAAAGAGACGACAGAGAATAAAGTTGCAACACATCTCCCAGTTTTCCTCCCAGTGCATTACACAGAAGCAGGATAGGCTCTGCTCTCCTAGTGTGTTTGGAGCAGTGAGCAGGATTATGTATATATTATTGGAAAGAGGACTCACTCTCATGTGACTTCCACAATGTTGTTATCTGATGATTCTTTTAAATCATGGGTTGGAGTGAAAACTACGGAGTGAAAGTTGAACTGTTGATTTCAGAGATGGTTAAGTGGTTCAGAGATGGTTAAGTGGTTCAGAGATGGTTAAGTGGTTCAGAGATGACCAAGGTTGAGCAGATATTCCACTCTTCTGTGGAAGAAGGAGAAGGGGACAGGAGACCCTTCTGCTCACCTGATACTGACTTGATTGTTAGTTTCTTATGTACATGATGCATGTGGTGTGTGGTTGTTCTAATGATCGTTTTGGAAATGTTTCAGATGGAGGTAATTACAGTGAACAAGACCAAGTAAACATGTGTTATACATGTGTGGGAGGAGGGGGAGTGGTGTGTGTGTGTGTGTGTGTGTGTGTGTGTGTGTGTGTGTGTGTGTGAGACAGAAACAGAGAATTTTGACACTAGAAAGTAGACAGAGCCATCAGATCTACTGAGACAGCACTATGTTCATATTGATTGATTCACATTGCCAACCATATGTAGGAGCCAGGAACAGAGTGAAGTACACATAGACACACACACACACACAATCCACATTATACAGACATGGACACACGTACAAAATCATACACACAAAAATCTTGGCATTAGCATGTACCACTGCTGGAGCACTTATTTATGGTACTGATGACTAGCCCCGCCCAAATGTATGTCATATGCACACAGCCCCTCCCAAACGCACAGCATATGCACAAAGCCCCGCCCAAATACACGTCATCTGCACAAAGCCCTGCCCAAATACACGTCGTCTGCACACAGCCCTGCCCAAATACACGTCATCTGCACACAGCCCTGCCCAAATACACGTCATCTGCACACAGCCCCGCCCAAATGCGTGTCTGCTCCGATAGGCAGATACTTGCAGTCAGAAACTTCTCTGATGTGACCCAATTACTGACCATTACAGCTGAAAGGTGGGGGCTTCCTGGGTCAAAGGAGGTCCTGTGCGTGTGTATGTGTGTGTGCATGCGTGCATTTGTTTGTTCACACATGTGCATTTGTGTGTATGTGTGGGTGAACAATCTGTCCTGTGTTAATAAACCATGCAGAGTCAAACGCGTCACAGCATCTTCACCCAGACGTGAGCCGTAACACCACGTGACGTGCAGCACTCAAACTTCTGCTCCAGCTCAGTCCTGGAAAGAACAACAGTCATAAACTCTGAAAGAACCATGTATCCAGTGAAAGAGCTGTGCATCCAGCTGTGTATCCAGTGAAAGAGCTGTGCATCCAGCTGTGTATCCAGTGAAAGCTGTGCATCCAGCTGTGCATCCAGTGAAATAGCCGTGCATCCAGCTGTGTATCCAGTGAAAGCCGTGTATCCAGCTGTGTATCCAGTGAAAGCCGTGTATCCAGCTGTGTATCCAGTGAAAGCCGTGTATCCAGTGCCTTGCTCATGTTTCTGTTCTGTTTCTGACCTGCTGTCCTCTTTGCACATGTTCATCTGTCTGCCTTCAAACCTCACAAAGAGCGTCAGTGCCAGACCCAAAGCCTGATCAGGACAGCCAGCAGCCAACTCACAAACACCGATTACTTATTAAACAGTCACAGAAGCACTGAAGGTTGCCAAACAGAACCTGCTCCATTTCAACAGCATCCAGCTGATGTTATATATTCATTAGTTCATTCAGTCACTGTGGAGATCTGCCAAGCTACAAGCTCTATTTACAGCTGTGGTCTGGCCCAGTGCTGGCTGTATGGGGAAACTCAGAACCTGTAACCAAGAGGTGGTGCAGAAACAGGCTGGCCCCGGATCAGTTTTACCCTTTCACAAGCGCCAGCTACAGCATCCGACACAAACGCGAGCATCTGATCTCAGTTCACTGGTTAAGAAACATTCAGGCCAGACACAGGGGAGTGTAGTGTGAGCAGAGATCAAAGGGCCTGGTTTATGGTCATGGAGGTCTGGAGGTGGCCGCACTGAAGACATTAACATCTGCACATTTCCAGAGTGATGAGATCAGTTTAGCAGATCTCATCAGGATGCGGAATTTGATTTTATGGTACGTGATGTCACAAAGGTCTCCAGAAATCACGGACTCTTCTCATGAGCTCAATGCACCAGACAAGTGAGAAATGCTGCCTCGTGTGTCCAGAACATGGCGCAGTTTCCGTGGGTCTAGGCGTGACATCATCGGGACTGTGATAAGGGCATATAAACAGGAAATAAAGACATAAAGGGGCTCTGTGACTTCGGCGAGGGTTTGGCTCCGGGGGTCGTCTCAACGGTGTAGTCAGACTCTCTAGTCGCACTTGCCAGGAAGTGACATCAGAAAACTGGTCCTCAGACAGCGTTCACTAGAACATTTAATTTGGTTCTGGAAGTGAAAGTAGAGCGTTTGAATGTGTTTGAAAACCTTCTCTTTGTTAAACAATATGGTAAACATTGTTCCAGTGTATATGAGGGAGTTTTTGTGCGCTAGAGTAATGAAGGGCTTTTCTGTGTTTAACGGGAGCAGGAGTGAACGTTCCACTTTCTGCTCTCTGAGATCAGTGGCAGGAGTGAAGGGACAGAATCTAAAAGATTCAGTGAAAACTTGTATTTGGGGGGACGGGCTTGGTGGTGCGACCATGCAGTTAAAAGCAGAAGGAAAAAGATAAGGACTGGTTACATGTGAGGGAGAGAACACCGTGTGTGTGCGCATGCATGAATGTGCACTTGGTTTGAAGACATTTTATGAGAATTCTTTGAGTGACGCGAGATGCAAATAGAATGTATCAAAGAGTGACACTGCCATCAAGTGGTACTTTTTGGAACTGCAACCATAGTGTTCGGTGAGATGCGCAACAGATGAGCAGTGTTCTCTATACACCCAGCAAACAGAAACGTATCCGTGGTGTCATCCTTGCAGTCCCAAAACACTCTCCAATGCTCCAGCGTGGAACATAAATAACATAACAGATGATCTCCTGACTCTACTGTGAGGAAATTCCTTTAGCATCAGAAATGTGTGTGTGTGTGTGTGTGTGTGTGTGTGTGTGTGTGTGTGTGTGTGTGTGTGTGTGTGTGTGTGTGAAAGGCCCCTATCCACTAATGCAGAACCAGCACAATGGGATTTGTTCTCACACATTAGGATGTATTGCTGAGAAAGCCAAGACTGTGACAGAGGACCCAACCACAGCCCTTAAAATGATCCCCCACGACATGGGGCTCACCACTCTGCCATAACTGCTCTTTTACTGTTCACCCATAAAACTTTTGATGCTTTAGATCTGTGATTTCCAACAACAAATTAAACGAATCCCTGTGAGGTTGGTTTAGAGCCCTACAGTCACGTTATCATGTGAACAGTAGAGCGAAACCAATAACCATGAGCAGAAATGCCACTTCATAGCCAAAACAGACACTTTACTGCAGTTTTTTCTCCCTAGAATTTCTCAACAGCACATTAAGTGCTGCTCACCGCATGCTTTGCCAACTGGGTTTCCCACAGAGAGAGGAAGAAGCCTGTTGCTATTTCTGCAGCATGTTCTTTGTTCGATTACTTTGGTCTTTTCCCGGCTTGAGTGGCATGTCCTATGCCCGCGACTCTCCCACTCACCCTTGAGGAGGGTGGCCGCGTAAGTCTGTAACAGCGTCACAGTCTTACCAGCTGCCGAATGCGCTCGTTTCGAAGCTTGTGGTGGTTCTCCAGGCCTGGGAGCTGGAGAGATGAGCGGCAGAAGAACGTGTAGCTTTTGACACACAGATCGTACCTGTCACGTTCACCTTAGCTCAAGCTACATTCCTGCGCTCAGTATATGTGCTTTGTAAGGAGACATAGCACAAAGCTGGTTTGGTAAGCTGTTACACGCTCTTGCACCGAGCATATGGTGCTCTAGGAGCCTGCTGAGTGTGTGCTAACAAATGCAAAGACTGTGTCTCTCCGAAAGACGGACGTGCAGTCCTGATTTACACTGCAGAACCAGACCACGACAAACAGCTTCACAATATTTTAAAGTGCACACACATGGAAGGATTTAGGACAGTCGGGATGGTGTAGTTGGGTAACACTGTATGGAGCAAGAGACGGGTGTAATTTTTTAGAGGACTTCTGTAGAGGAGAGAGAGGGAGATGTGTGCATGAATTCATGCACATATTTATGTAAGGATTTATGTGCGTGTGTGAGAGTATGATACAGTATAAATGCTTTCGCAGCTGCTCTATAAACTCCTGCAGTTGGAAAACTTGTTTGTGGACACGGTGGGTGAGAGGATCTAAACGTGGCTTTGGGACCATGTATATTTATTAAATACAGGACGGCCCCCCTGCGACATGTCTATTCTTTTAACACGCCCCCTCTCCCAGACCCCACCCCCCCTCACATTATGTCTATTCGATTAACACGCCCCCTCTCCCAGACCCCACCCCCCTTCACATTGTGTCTGTTCTCTCTGCCCACACATTAACCTTCTCTTCTCTGGCTCCTTTGGCCTGACTGGACCTGAGTGGAACTGAGTGGAACTGAGTGGATTTCGCTAATGGAGCTGAACAAAGCTTGGCATCCAGGCCCTACTTTCCGTGTAAGGATCAAATCAGGCAGTTTAATAGCAAAGTCTCGGGGGTATAGTGAGGCAGACAGACTCACACCTGCACAGCCACCCCTGTCTCACTCTTGACTCAGGCTCCCTGCTTTCCCCATTACATTTAATTCCCCATATGTTTCTGATAAGGTGCACACAGGCAGTGCGTCGCTGTGTACGTGGTTCAGGACTCGGCTCTGATCCCCACACCTGGTCCTTTACAGATCATCGCTGCTGGTGGGTCGACAACGGCCGGTAGCAAACCTGACATCATTCACTGAGAATCTACTCAAGCTTGTTTCTCTCTCTCTTTCCATCTTGCTCCTCCTTTCTCTCTCTCCATCTCTCAGTCTGGAGCACATAATCATACAGCTCCACCCTTACATCCTCTGGATCTTATCCAGTTCTTCTCCAACATTTCAGTCCAACGTTTTCCTTCCTTGAAGCAATACAGCACAACTGTGATGCTTCCCAGGTTGTTACGGCAACCGTAAAGCCTTCAGTTTTCTTTGTAAATCACACATCTGTATTTCTTTCTATCTTTTTTACAGTGTGCAAATGGTGAGTGTTGTGACCGATGAACTAAAGGACTCTCCCTCTGGTTCCGCTTCCTGCGACCGTTCATACAGTGTTCATTTGATGGCATTATTCTAGGTGCTATTCTCAACAAGAAATAAGGTTTGATTTTCAGAAGGTAATGTTTTAATTCTACATGGGCATTTTTGCACGTCTGTCTCCACTGACCATGCAGAAGTGTGACAAACAGAAAGTTGAAACACTCCTGTAAAACTCATCGATCTTCACGCCGAGTCACATGCTTCAAACGTTTCAGCCTATAAACAAGTAACACTGACCACCACCTTCATGAAGAAAGATTCTTAAATAAGCATAAGAGTTTTGAGAAGCTGCAGTTGTGAAATTGGAGAGGGGGTGGGGGTAGAAACACGCGGTGGTCACCGTGGAGACCAGATGAGCTGTTTTTGTGAGGGATGCTGACTGTCAACCACAGGATAAATAAAGAGCATCATGTGCATCTCTGGAGGGAACCGCTGGGTCATGACGGGGCTGAACCAGGGGGCTGCTGCTATGTCACGGGTCATCACAGTCTTTCTCTCATGGGGACAGATCGTTAAGATCGTTAAGATCGTTAAGCTGCACTCTTGAAGCCGCTTTTTGGAGACAAGCAGATGTAACCTCAAGATTGTATTATGAGACAGTGTTGCAGTTCCGGGTATAAGGTGTGTGGTGGTAAATGAAAGGGTGATACTAGATACTTAAGTATGTGCCTATTTTTCAATTGCTCTCTTTTCTATATCATTCTTCTACACCGGATCTCTCTCTCTCTCTCTCTCTCTCTCCATCCCCTTCTCTCAGTCTCCTAGGTGTCGTAAAGCCTAACTGAACAGTCACTCCACAGCTTTCTACTCCAGATGTGTTTAACTAGCCCTATGAGAGATGTAGAACTGTGTGTGTGTGTGTGTGCAGGAGTGGCCCATATGATAGATTCTGTTTAGGCACTATCTCAGTGTAGATTCTGTTTAGGCACTATCTCCATGTAGATTCTGTTTAGGCACTATCTCAGGCACTATCTCAGTGTAGATTCTGTTTAGGCACTATCTCAGTGTAGATTCTGTTTAGGCACTATCTCCATGTAGATTCTGTTTAGGCACTATCTCAGGCACTATCTCCATGTAGATTCTGTTTAGGCACTATCTCAGGCACTATCTCAGTGTAGATTCTGTTTAGGCACTATCTCAGTGTAGATTCTGTTTAGGCACTATCTCAGTGTAGTGTGAGCCTGGACAAAGTCACCACACCCAGAATCCTCTGTGTACCCATAAACTGCAGTCCAGCACTAAACCTACCCAGGACTCCCAGTGCTTCACTGCCCACCTGGAGCTGTTCACAGGCCTGTGTTTACGTCCCAGCGGGTCAGTGGTTATGGTTGTGAATAAACACTTCACTGGTTCAACACATCTGTGCTGCCTGTTTTCCTGTATCTTATCTTACGTTATATCATAGTCGGTGCTGACACAGTGACCACTCCTTCATTCCCTTATATTATGAATAAACAAAGACAAAAAGGACTGACAATGAATGCAGGACATGAAAGGGATCATTTGCATAATGCTACCTGATCCTATAGTATTTATTCATTCGTTAGTCATAATTTGAGTTTGTGTTTTAGCTCCTCCCTCCTCTCTACGCTCCCTACATTACTCCCAGCTTGTGCATGTAACTGAAGGTCTATGAACTGTTCTGGTTGAAAATGGACTCCACATTCTTTGTCTCTATAACCCTTTCTTTCACTTCCTCTTTCTTCATGCCTATTTCTTCATCCCTCTCTTCTTAATCCCCCCTCCTTCTTTTTCAAATCACAGTTGATTAATGTGGTGCGGTGCATCCGCCCATAACGCTGTCATCGTGCTGGGTGATTTAACAGAACACTGGGGCCAGATCTCTGGGTCTCATCTGGAAGAGGAAAGTGCTCAGAGCCTGCCAGAAAAGAACTGCAATTGAGCGGCTACTCTGGAGAGAGAGAGAGAGAGAGAGAGAGAGAGAGAGAGAGAGAGAGAGAGAGAGAGAGAGAGAGAGAGAGAGAGAGAGAGTGTATAGGTGTATAGCAGCTACACATGTACATGTGTCTTATGTACCTCCCCATCACAGTTGTGTGAGAGGTGCTGAGTTTCTAACAAAGCGGCTGATGAGGGCAGTTAGTGGGTGATAATTAGTTTATGATACCTGTCCTAGAGCGATACAGAGACAGGATTTGATGGAGACAGTTAAGTATATTCACGCGTCTGGGATATTTTTGCAATTTATTCATGCAATACATCAGTATGTGTGTGTTTGTGTTTGAGGTTGTGGGCCTTCCTCAGGAAAAGATGACACAGATGGTGACAGTGGAAGGTCTTTAATCAGATAGAAACACGAGGGGTAGGTCTGTAAAGTTTCACGTGTTCTTTTGATATTCTCCTATTCTCGTTAATTTATCTGAATCTCGTTAAGTGTTGACCCTCTCAGTTATCCTCTGCCTACAGACCTTGGATTAGTTTTTGATATTACATGTATGGGAAAATTAGTGTCAGCCAATCACTTAGCAGTTAAGGAAATTCATAAAGACATTTTATCATTGGTTTTCCTAGAGGAAATCGGAAATGGAGAATAAAATGCTGTGCCGAACTCTTCCCCATACTGAGCTCCAGAAGCAGCCACTACTGAGGATAGATGAGGTTCAGTCATCCACTGAGGATAGATGAGGTTCAGTCATCCACTGAGGATAGATGAGGTTCAGTCATCCACTGAGGATAGATGAGGTTCAGTCATCCACTGAGGATAGATGAGGTTCAGTCATCCACTG
>JAOXYF010000018.1:26887593-26915662 GCA_028565775.1 Sternarchorhynchus goeldii
TCAAAGCGCTTTCAGCTGAGACTGGCAGCATCACAGGTGATTCTCTACTCATCACAGGTGAGTCTCTACTCATCACATGTGTGTCTCTACTCATCACATGTGTGTCTCTACTCATCACAGGTGAGTCTCTACTCATCACAGGTGAGTACTCATCACAGGTGAGTCTCTACTCATCACAGGTGAGTCTCTACTCATCACAGGTGAGTCTCTACTCATCACTGACACTTACGAGTGTGCGGGTAGGGCTTCCTGGACGAGAGCGCACAGGACTTGAGCTTCGGCTTCGGCTCCTCCACTAAAGCACACAACACAAACACTGTTAAACACTAAAACCCAGCACAAACAAACACTGTTAAACACTAAAGCACACAGCACAGACAAGAAACAGTAAACACTAGTGTGTGTGTGTGTGTGTGTGTGTGTGTGTGTGTGTGTGTGTGTGTACCAGCGTTCCTCTCCTGGTCACAGCCTCTCCCTTCACCAGGACTTTGTCTCCCTCCATCAGTGCAGGCCACACATGATATGCTACCAGAGGAGCAGTGAACTCTGAGTCATAACTACGCCTGTACCTGAAACGGTAAAACAGTAGATAAAGCTTTACAAATCTATTTTGTGTTAGAGTGTGATGTTGCACTGTGTGTTTGTGTTTGTGTGTGTGTGTGTGTGTCTGTACAAAGGCTGTCTTTGCTCTTACTTAACATCGCTGTAGAGCTCCCCATCAGTGCTGAAGGCCAGGTCTAACGGAGGCTCCAGGGTCTGCATGGTGAAGGCCAATCTACACAGCTCTCTGATGACGCTGCTAATCAGCACAAAGTCCACCTCCGGAGGGAAGGAGATGCGCGGGTTGACATTCATGGAGCTGATCACGTCCTGCAGCCGGGGGGAAACATCACTGTCATGTCACAGGTCAGTTGGGAGAGACATTTGCAGCACAGTGATACAAACATACACAGACACAATACTGAATGTGCACTAACATTAACACTTGTCTGGACATCGTAGAGGTCGAGATTCCGGACAATGTAATCCACTACTGCGTCCTCCAGACTCTCCGGCCCAGTGTGCGTAGGAGAAAGAGTCTTCCTCACTCGCAGCTTAAACTGCCGATAGGCCAGTTTAGCAGCCTGAAAAGACTCCTATTGGACAGATGGAAGTTAGCAGTAAACTGGCATTTTGGTCTATGCAACAGGGCGTTATGATGCATTATAACAAAATCAAAAGTCTATGAAGTATATGGTAAAACCTTTGGAGTTCATCAGTAATATAGAACATCATCATACATATAACCTTATAAGATTTGATCATATGATCTTTGATATTAATATAATTGATTATTTGATAATATAACTGGCACATTGTGGAGGCGACACCTGAAATGTCTGAAATGTCCTGTTTCCATGGAAACCTTGTGAACTTCACTACAACGACTCTCTCTCTCTCTCTCTCTCTCTCTCTTTCTCTCTCTCTCTCTCTGCCTCTATCTCAAAACAGCCTGCTACCCCTGACATGGCTCATAAACGCTACAGGAGTTGGCATCAGCATGTGTAGGCACTTTGTACCACGGCAGCGATGAAGAGGATCCTCTGCACGGTCTCCAGGTCGTCGATGTAGCGGTGCAGGAGGCTCTGGGCCTCTAGCCTCTCGCTGGTGTACAGGTCCGAGAAACGGGACACCAGGCGGGCATGGCGGGCGGAGCTGGTGAGCTGGGCGCGTGTAGGGGACTCTGCCCTCGTGGGGCTGCTGCCACGGCTCCTCCTCGGGAGGGGGCTGGGGGAGCGGCTCCTCGTCAGCCTGCAGGGATGTAGGGAAGTGATCTGATGCTCTGGGCAGTTTAGGTGCCTTTCTAATCTACACTGTCTGATAAAGGTTTTCCTGTACTTCCTAGTACTTAGACTAGCTTGACTAGGGGTGGTAGAGGTTAGTGCCTAACAGTGTGGTGGTGGTGGGTAGATCTCTAGGATCAAGGTGTGTGTGTGTGTGTGTGCATGCGTGTGTCTGTGCATGTGTGTGGGGTGTGTGTGTGGTGTGTGTGTGTGTGTGTGTGTGTGTGTGTGTGCATGCCTACATGTGTATTTATGAGTCTATGTGTGTAAGTGCATATCTGTGTGTCCTTCTTTGTGTGTGTGTGTGTGTGTGTGTGTGTGTGTGTACGTGTGTGTGGGTAACTTACCTTTCCCGTAGCATGGTTTTCTCAGCAGTGAGGAAAGTGACCTCATCCCTCAGTAATCTGACCTGCCTCTCATAATCCTCTAACATGTCCAACTTCCTCTTATACAGGCTCACCTGCTCATAAGTGTCCCGCAGCCTGCACCAACACACAAGTTATCACACAAGTTACAAGTTACAGCACGAGTTACAGCACGAGTTACAGCACGAGTTACAGCACGAGTTATCACAAAGAAGCTTTACAAATGTACAGATCCGGATCACATTTGAGCAAACCGGTACAAAGGCACATGCCATAAACATTAACATCTAAACACAGAAAACGTGATCAACAGGTGGACAAGGAATTTTCACTACTAAAACAACCAATATTTAATGAAAAGATACTTTTAAAACAAAGGTTAGCATGAAAGCCTGTGAAGTCACCACTAGAACACAGAATACAAAGCCAATGTCTGATGTACATGGCATTTCTCAACACCTAGCAAGCACAACAGGGCAGTGTATATGTCTTGTACATCTGTTTTGCAAACTCAGATTAGCGTGTGGCTTGTCACTCACTCTGCTTTGAGATGCAGTATCTCATCTTCTGTGGCAAGCAGGGTTGTTGCTGACTTGTTTTTGGTGGAGTCCAGTTCAAATTTAGCATCAGCTAACCTGGAAACACATCAAATGTAGAAGCTTAGGAAACTTGTAAGCTTGCACAGGACCTGGCCCTAATGAGGACTGCTACATCTTCTCCACTGTTGTATTCTGCAGAGTTGACGTCATGGTGTGGGTAAGACGTGTGAAGGTGTGCTGACTGCAGAAATGCAGCTCTGTGGAACGTGTGATCAACAGGTACTGACTCCTGTTTGATGGAGTCCAGCTCTAAGCGGGTGGAGCACAGCTGATCCTCCATCTTAAACATGTCGCTCTCATGAGACAATGAGAGCTCGTGGAGCTTCCTCTCCTTCTCCACGTTGTCCTAATCAGCACACACATAAAAGTTAGTATGAATATGATCACATCTAGTTAATTTGCTAAGTCCCAAATTGTATTACCTTTCTCTTACAAACATCTCACACTGATACTGAACCTTAACCTAATAATAAATAAATATATAAATAAAAGCATATTTAGAAATTGAAGACATGAATTGACCTGAATAAGGTTGAAACTGGTGTCTGGGGACACAGAGCAGGTTGCCATGGTGAAGCAGGTACCAAGCCATGGCAAAAGGCGGGATTTAAGTGTGTCCACTCCTGCATAGTGACCACCTGGGGCAGCGCACAGAAACAAAATGTTCCTGCCTTTAATTACAAAGTTGTACAAATGGTGCATAAGATGAACATTCTCTTGCATTTGCTCTTAAAGGCACCAGTGATAATGAAAGGGGTAAGCTAATGCTGGGTACTGGTACCATGTTACATTAAGTGGTTGACGCAACACATCTTGCATAACATATTCATAAAACGTTCATAACACCTTGCATAACACATTCTTAACACTTAATAAATTTCATATTCATATTTAAGACATGCTTTGTTGTAATGGTCTCTGCACTGCATGGGCTTTGTAAAATGTGGTGACATCATCCTAAGACAACTGCATACCTCAATAATACTAAACAGAAGAATGGAGGGAATAAAGCGAATAAATAGCAGGGGAAACGCATAACTGGGTGGAGGCAGATGAGAACGAGAGTGGAAGAGACATAGCAGGGTTTCTGGGGGGTGATGGAGACAGAGCAGGGTTTCTGGGGGGTGATGGAGACAGAGCAGGGTTTCCTGGAGGATGTGTACCTTCTTGGGCAGTGAGGTTGAGGATGGTGAACAACTGCCCCTGGACCTTAGAGGTGAGCTCCACCAGCTCACAGCAGCGGTTAAGGTTCTGATCACATGAGATCACCTGTGGAAATGGATCTGTATAGTCGGCTGACCAAAGGTGTTTTCTGCTTTTTTTTAAAGAAATGCACAATGTTCATAAGAAGCTAATGAGATGCACATTAATCTCCATCCCAGGCAAGGAAGTGCTTTTATTACTACAAAAATGCAGTCAAAGAAACATTTCCACATTATCACATTATTATTCATATTATTAAATAATGTTAAATTTCACATTATTTACATTGCAAAAAAAATACTTGGCATACTCATTTAATTATTATTTAATTATTATTTAATCTTTTATTTCTGGCAGAGTGATATACACTATGGACTTAGTAATACACATTCAACTGGCAATCGGGATTTTACAACTATGGGCCATTCAGAAATTACGAGGCTGGAAGGGGGCGTGGACGTTTAATTCTACCCTGTTTAAATGTGCCAAGGCTCCATCGTTGCCCTGGCAACTGGCGTCCATAGTAACCTAACTTTGCAGCAAAATCAATGCAATGAAAACAAAACAGTCCATTGAAAACTTCAGACGTACTGACAAAGTTGTACTAACCAAATAGTCTAGGATATGTAGTAACTGCTGATATTGCTAGATCTGTCTAATTCTATGGTTTTGAGAGGTTAGAAACTGTAACAGTTAAGCCGATTTATTATTATAAATTGCTAACACTGTCACTAAACTAAAAATAAACAAATAACTTAAACCCCATCCTGCACGGCCATCCAAACACGATGCTGCATCATGTCAAATAGAAATAAAAACATTTCCGTTCATAGCTAGTTAGCTATTAAACCTACAGATCATTAACTAGCTCAAGGCTACTACGCTTCCAAAATGTGCAAAATAGCATCAGCGGACGGCCGCAGATTTCGACCAGCCATGAAATATGGATAACTTACGTGATAGTCCTTATACCAGGCCTCCAGTTTCTGCTGCAAAACGCTATATGATGAAGTGTTAACCAGCCTCCGCAACGTATCTGCCATGTTCTCGATGAATGTTAAATCCTCTACGACTCCGGGACGTCCCGGAGCAACCGTGGGACTACTTAATCTGGCGCGTGTGCGCACGGGCCGGTGCTCGCTCCGTATTTATACCTCTTGTAAACGACCAGAAAACACACACACACACACACACTGTTCTTGCCCTTGACGTTGGATGCTACGGACGCACTTTAGTTGTAGCAACGGAGTTGGTTTGTCCACCTTCAAACTCCGTGTGAAAGGAGCTCTCCTTTCCAAGACCAACCAAGTAATTCCTAATAATAAAAAAGTAAATCGTGTCGCCTGAAGTTAGAAGGCGTCCGATGCAACATCTTTGTGATGTAACGGAGAGCTGAAATGTCATACCGCCGAACGACACACACGTGGGTGTTACATATCAAGTGTTGGACAGAGTTTATTTACCCGCATTCGGAGAAGTGTACTGAGGTTATTTGGTGCTGCCCTAATTCCTCTTCACGTAAACAAACAGTGTAAAGATATGTACCTTTAATACAGCTTTTATTACTTTTCGGTTACATTTTAGCATGTAGTCATTATCTAATGTTTAATGTTTTATTAGTGGTGCCCCAAAATATAATAAACAAACGACGAAATATTGTCACTCCTTTTTTTTAGGTGAAATGTAAAATATGAGTAACAGCCCAAAACGTTTTGGGAAGCGACCCTTAGGTCCCTTAAGCCTCAACGTGAATGAGATGGGCTATATTTGTGCCTTCCTTTTCTGGAGAACTCATTATAACAATTGCCTCCCTATGGCAGGGACCAAACCATTTGCAGCATGCTGTACATCTGGCTAACTGTCTGGCTTCTTGAGGGATATCCTAGTATAAACCGTCATCCTGTATACTTATATGTATAGTTTCAAGTTGTATAGTGATTTTGATTTTTGATTTTACGTGACTGGTGAACAGTTCTCTCGACACCCGAGTGGTACCTTCCCCTGTGCGCTCCAGTGCTGTCAAAACGCAGCATAGAGAGGGAGGGTCAACATGGCGTCGGAGCAGGTCTGTTTTGAAAGTGTAATATCGTAGACTGTTACATCTAACCGTTGAAACCTCGCCTTTGTAACATTGTTGTGATTATAACAGTATCTTGTATTTAGCTGATTTCAGAGATACCAGCGCTCAAAGATACCTATGCTGTGTTAACGTCCAGTGAACTAGTCTCTCTATTGGTATTGCGGTTTTCTGCGTGGTTCGCGTCCAGACCGTTTATGGAAAAAACGACTAAGTCTGAAGCAGTTTCTGTTCCGTTGTTGTTTTGATTCAACTGGTTGTGATAAGCCTGTTTCTTCGGTCAAAAAAATCGACGTGGGCTCTTGAATTACTTTTATTTTCGACTCAGAAACAGGAGCGTGTAATGTATTTTTAGTCCGTTCCCCTTGCTCGCGGACAGACAGACTGGTGTGTCTTGCATTCCTGAGAGAAAGCGCCACTCTGCGTCTCATTTAGATATATTACTATACTCTTCCGAGCACATTTTCTCCTCAGGAATTAGTTACAGACCTACTATAGTTTCATATACGTACATATATTTTATGTTTTTCTATATTAATCTGCGTCTCGGCTGACAAAGGCCACCAGAAATGAACTTTTTACTCTTAATCCGTAGGCGAAATTAAGATAATACTGTTGGTACAGTTCATATGACGCTATGTGATCGCGTGAGATTTACATTTTAAATTTATGTCAGCTATGTTAAGAACTCAGTAAAAATCACTGCAAATGTTTTCAAGAAGCTTTTGCATTCTGCATTTACTGCGTATCTTAAAGTGAAACAAAGTTAACATCCGGGAATGTCGTTCCACAGTAACGTTTAATAACCTTCTCGTCCTGATGATGTTACAACAAATGTTGATTTTGTGGTAACAGTGGCAGAAAAATAATACTCCGAAGTATTACAGAAAATTTTTTTTTTCCCTTTATCCTTAAATACCATTTTATACTTTGAAAAGTTCAAACTTATTGACTGTACTTTATGGAAGATACGGAGCACAGCATAAGTGAACTTTTTGTTTCATTAGTCAATGACGGCGTGCATCGGATAAATTACAGTACTTAAACTGTATGCAGATCTCATGTCATTGTATTAACTTCAGCTCTCTAATTTTTACAAGTACCCAGTAATTACAACATAAAAGTTGTTATTTTTATGAGTAGAGAGTCAAACTTGGCATTGAATGTTTATTATGTGCTTCCTTTTCTGGAGGAGAGTTCGAACGGTCCAGTGAAGAAGTCCATGCGGGAGAAGGCCATAGACCGGCGCAATGCCAACAAAGAGCACAACAGCAACTTCAAGGCGGGTTACGTGCCCATAGAGGAGGAGAGACTCCACAAAACAGGCCTGAGGGGTCGCAAGGGCAATGTGGCAGTGTGTGTTATCGTTCTCCTCTTCCTGCTCGCTCTCATCAACCTCATTGTGAGTGGCGCCGTGGACTGAATGTCTTCTTGTTAAAAGTGTGCCGTTCGTATTCAGATGTACAGCTGGTAACTATGCCCTAATGCCCCTGCCCCCCACCCCCCCTGACCCCCCCACCCGCCACCGTCTCCCCCTGGCTGTGTGACAGATAACCCTGGTTATCTGGACGGTGATCAGGATAGGCCCCAACGGTTGCGACAGCATGGAGTTCCATGAGAGTGGCCTGCTGCGTTTCAAACAGAAGGCTGATATGGGTGTGGTTCACCCCTTGCACAAGAGCACAGTGGGAGGGAGGAAGGATCAGAACCTCGTCATCACCGGGAACAACAACCCGGTGAGGCTGCAGGAGACTCTCCTAACCCTAGCAGATCACACGCGTACAGCCTTCGATTCCTGTAGGCTTTATGGACTCATAATACCAAATTAGAAACCTTATGCATTGGTAGATTCACTGCTTTTTTTCCATTGCATGAGTTAACTATAATAAAATTGGTATGTAAGGTTTAAAACAGCTATATAATCTGTTTATTATGAGATCGTTGATATGTGCTTTTTATCCCATGTTCAGTGCAGGGTGTCATTTCCTGTGTTTTCGCGTGTGTCCTGTAGGTGGTGTTTCAACAGGGCAACACCAGGCTAAGCGTGGAGAAAGGCAAGACGTCAGTCACCAGCGACTTGGGTATGTCCTTCACAGACCCACGCACCCAGACCACCTTCTTCAGCACGGACTTCGACAACCACGAGTTCCACCTGCCCAAGCAGGTCAGGGTGCTGAACGTGAAGAAAACCTCCACAGAACGGGTAAGGACCGACCCCTCCCCCTGATAACACGAAACAGTGTCCATAATCACCACCATCTGATTGTATCATTGTGATACAACGTTAATATGAAGATTGAGGTAAAAATGTACTCCATGTTGTGTTAGGTTCCTCATTTCCTCCAGAACATTCACACCCCCCCCCCCCCAAAGTTCTCCTCAAGCTTTAACACCCGAGTAAACGGGCTTTTGCAGATCACCAGCAATGCGTCATCTGACCTGACGATCAAAGTTGATGGAAAGGCCATCATCCGTGGTAATGAAGGCGTGTTCGTCATGGGCAAGACCGTGGAGTTCCGGATGAGTGGAGGCATAGAGCTGAAAGCTGTGAGTCCTGTGCTCATTCCTACAACTGCTTTCACTCAGGAGAACGACCACTGGGATGTAATACAAGATTAGGTGTAATCTCTCTCTACATATAATCTTTATGAGCCTATAACTTAATCTCTACAGATACAATCATATCCATAGCTGTGATCTACATATTTTTTTTGCATGATTGTGTTTCTCTATGGGTGCAAATTTTGAAACATCTCAGTTCTTATGGATTACGTTGTTCAGTACACTTGTTAATTTGAGTTTGTGTGTATTTTGTTTTACACATGCAGCACACGGTATAAAACAGACTCTGACCTTATAGACAAACTCATGCTTTCCTCTCGTGTGCAGGAGAACAGCATCGTTCTGAACGGCTCGGTGATGTTCAGCCCATCCCGCATCCCCAACAACTCGCTGGGGAGCGAGCTGTACTTCGACGAGGGTCGGGAGAGGTATAAGCTTTGCATGTGTGCAGACGGGACGCTGTTCAGAGTGCAGGTCAAGTACCACAACATGGGTTGCCAGACCTCAGATAATCCCTGCGGAGCGGTGCACTGATATATGTGGGATTTTGCACTGGAAACACACAAATGCACCTATCAGTATTAAAGATAAAAACCTAACCTGATATGGAAAGAAATCAAAGGATGGTTGTGTACATCTGCACACATTCACAGACTTTTCTTCTATTTGTTTTTTACATTGAAATCTGTCCAAGGTCAAAATGTCATAAAAGCATGAGTCACACCTACAGACCCTTCCATCTTGCGAGTCCCTCACACATGATCTTGCTGTCTCTCAAACTTACACTCAAACACATTGGTTTTATAAACACTGAGAACTAAAAACCCCACTCTACAGAAACACTCATCTTATAAACACTTATAAATAAAACCCCACCCTACAGAAACAATCATATTTTTATTATGGAATGAACTGGCAAAAGTGGTGCCTGGAATTTATATTTTGGGTTCACTGGGATGTTTTTATAAATAGCACTATTAAACCCAGTTTCTTTAGAACAAACTGCATCATCAAACTGGAATTAGCTTGAATGAAATGCACCCTGCATTGGGGTGTGGCATTGTTTACTGCTGTCCAGCCACTCCCAGGCGCTCTCTGACACTCCCAGACACTTCCTGAGACTTGCCTCCAGCCAGGGAGACTGAACTCTTCTTCCACAGTGCAGTTCTACCACATTCATTTTTGAGGAGCTGGTATCCAGACTGCACAAGGGATTGTACATCCCTGTACAATATACCATTTGTGTAATTTTTATATAGTCATATACTCTATAGGGCAAAAGATGAGGCAGAAACACTTTTAAAAAGAACATTTTTCTTTGTTGTTTATTTTACTCTCAAGAGTTGTTTTTCTTACTGATTGGAAAAGTTGTTCCCATAGAGACTACTCCCTGGTCAAAGACCTCCCAAAGACCTGGAGGACCTGGGGTCTTTGGAACTGTATAAAAAGTTCTCACAAAGTTGTCAAGTGTTTATTACGCTGCATATTAAAGGTCTGTCCAGTTCTTCTCAATGTGGAGAGTACCTGCTTCCATACATTCAGTCTGTAGTGTACATGGACATTGGTAGCTACATCTGTTTCAGCTCTCCTACACTTTAGGACAAATTTCAGTTCACTTTCTCAAGGTGTATTAGCAATATAGGGGCATAATGTCTTTTACAATATGCAAAAATGAAAAACGTTTAAGCTGGTATACATGAAATTTTGATCAAATCACATATTTTAAAAATATACTGTTATAACCCTATAATATTTTTTCATGTAGTGCTGTGTGAGTCATGTTCCTATACAGCATAACCTCTCCCCTGTGCCAGGTGCTTGTGTTTTTATCAGCTATTTTAGCCTTAAACACTAAACTTGGGTAAGTACAGACGAGAGGCTCCACCCTACACCACTTGCAAAAGTGTGCAACACTACAGATCCCTGGTCATTTGCCAGTGGCGATTGATACCGATGTGTTATATATCTAAAGTGTCTTGCATTGTAAGTACCCAGATAAGTTTACTTGTTCATAGTGCCATACAGTTCTCAAAAGGTATTACATATGAGCTGCTCAAATCAGCCAAGGATGCAGTTCAGGTTAATGAAGTTATTTTTCTCAACTGATATATATATATGAACATGATTTGAATAATATCTTTTGATAACATGAAAACAGAAAAGGTCTGTATATTGGTTTTGTGCAATATAACGCATTAATGTTTAGGTCACTGTTCACGTGTAATATTTATTTGGGTTCTTTGGCTTTTTATTTGATGACCATGTTGCTTCTCCTGTTTTGCTCATTAACTTGGTATTTTTGCTTTAGTCTCATCCTCACTGGTTTTGATTAATCTGTGCTCCAAGTTGTAATGGTCTGGTCTTGTTCCAGTTGGAAAGAAAGAAAACGTATCTCATTTTTGAATACAGAGTCTGCATTGCATTGGATAAAAAAAAATGAATAAATAAATGTTGGATTCATTTTAAACCGAATGCGTAGCCTTTCAACACCATTTTGTAAACAGGGAGGATTTATAGCATACCACCAGTCACCCTAAAAACACACCCTAAAACCAGGGAGTGTTTGTGTTTTATATAAAAGATCTTTGACTATTTTATTACTGTGACATTAATATAGTGTTCCACTCCACTGGTTGTGGGAGTTCCTAATTAAATGAGTATACATATTTTTGGTACTACTGGAGTCATGTTTAAAGGTAATTTTTAAAGGGCCATCTTCCCTGTTGTGCTGTTTTATGAAAATGCTTAGGAAGAGTAAAATCTGAGTAAGATATTAACTTATATCTGTGAATGATTATGGTAAGCTATTCGCAATTATATGTGTGTGTGTGTCTTTATGTGTGCCTTCGTGGCTGCAGCAATACAGTTCAGACTTTGCTCTTAGGCAGGTTCGAATAAATGTCAAAGAATTTCGCACTCAGCTTCACTGTTTTGATGACAATTACTGAGCAAGTGTCATACCGTTAGCGCTGAAGTCGACAAGTGAGAATCCTGAGACGTAAGTAAAAATACTTTCATTTTAAAACCGCAGTTTATGAAAGGAAAACAGCCGTGTTTCTTTAATCCTAGTTATTTATGGGTGTTTGTTACTGGCGAAGGTGCAAAACTGTGATCGCATTGCAATGTTTATGTTGTAATTATCTACGTTTACTGTGACAGAAACAGAGAAAATGATAAATTATGTACTTATATTCACTATAAAAGAAAACATTGATTTAAAGTAGATTCATTCGTCTGTGTAGATTGATGATGGCGTGGTGTGTAAAATTTCCTAAGATCTTTTAAGTACGTGCTGTGACGTTTCATCAGGCAGGAGAAGGTTATCTCTATGATTAAGGGCAAAATACTCTCCCAGAGTCTTTTCAACAAACTTTATTTAGAAGTTCTGAATTTTAGAGTGTATGTAAAAATGTATGTGATTATCTGATTTTTGTTTACATTAGTATCATAATGACCTATTTATACAGTGTTTCTGTTTTGTTAACAAAACCTCCACTGTTTATGTCTTTGTCACGTAGGGCTGGCGGTGATGTTCATGTCCAGTTTATTATCCTGCTTTGCAGTCCTGTTTCTCCAGCTGTGGGGAGTGAACACACTCCCACTTAGTCCTGTTTGTCCGGTGTCCTGTCTGTGTCAAAAGACACCTCTCCTCAACTGTTCTTCATCAGGCCTATCAAGAGCCCCATCGCTAATACCAACCACTGCCACTGCCCTGGACCTATCCTATAATGCCCTACGTTCTCTGGTTCCTCTCGGTTCTGGCCATGCACACAAGAGAGGGCTTCAGCAGTTGTGGGTGGGGAATAATGCACTCGAAAGGTTGTCATTGTGTTTGAGAACGGAGGGCACTAGGACCCTGGCGAGAAGAAAAGAGCGCTGTGTTTCCTGGGCACCTGATCTTCAGCTGCTGTCTGCTGAGAGAAACCAGCTAAAATGTCTACCAAGAGGTGAGAAATTAATTTGCTCACCAAACCACAGGCATACACATACACACATACACACACACACACACACACACAGCTGATTCTTCTGGTGATGTCATTCCGGATTTCACACGTTCCAGAAAATCAGTGCCACAATGCAATTATGTCAGTTTAAACTACAGTAATTAAATAAACTACAATACGTATTTCTTACACTTGGTCCTGAAAAAGAAACTGACAACAACAACAAAAAACAAATAATTTTCATTAAGAGACATAAGCAACAGCTCTTGTATGTTAAGAAGCAGTAGGGCCCTCCTACAACTATAAATGTTTACAGTAACAACAAAAGCAGATCGTCCATGTATCTTAACGTATTCCTTTAGTGCACTCACGCCCCTGTCAAAGGTGTGTCTGTTTCAGCTATTTCAAATCAGGGCTTTAAATTCCAATCTGTAGTAAATCACCACGTATCATGGTAATCAGTTGACCTTGGACCTGTAACACTATGGTTGTTTCTGAATCGCTCGTGTCCTTTAACCAGACCGGCAGCCCATGCGTAGTCAGAAAGGGCAGGGAACAGGTGTGCTGGCCCTCCACTGAGGCTTGTGAAAGGTGACGTGTGATCAGAGAACCATGGGCATCATGGTTATTGTGGTCCAGTCGTTCTCATTACTTGTTAAACGAGTGTTATAAATAAATAACATAGGCTACAGATCCTGAAAATATGCTCTGTGTAGGAGTGAGGTGAGCATTTTTCTTGAACAAGGCTTGAACATAGTATTTGAAGCATTTTTTAAATTATATAATAGCACAAGTTTTCCTTTCACTTTAATAATAAAAATCAAATGGCACAGCTTTTCCCTTCCCTTTGAGGGAGCTTTAATCAGACACATATTTCTCTGTCTCTTTTCTTCCCTCCCTCTCTCTGTTGAGAGGGAATAGCCATGTCATGACATACAGGTGCAAACTGCTTTAATTATCATGGATTTCACCAGGATCTCCTCTCCATCCCACAGGCTGTGCTCAGTGCTGCCCCCTGCTGATGGTCTCTGATATAACCAGTGAAAGTACAGCTACTATAGCTAGAGCATAAGCATGCTTCTATTATCACTGCTCACAGCAGTGCTCAGGTGCCTCATATGTTCTCTATGTAGCTGCTTAGCCGAACATCTGATTGTGAGGCCACGCTTTATTGTGCCACAGAGGTTTTCTCTCTAAAAATTCACTTTTTAGCCACCTAAGCCTGTGCTGACGCAACTCATCTCATTTTCTTTAACCTGTGGTATATATTTTTTATTGTGTTCCATGAAAAACACTGATGTTTGGTTGTTTTGGTGAACATTTTTGTAGCATGCGATCATACATCTGTTTATGGCAGAATTTGATAGAGCCATTTTTTGCCTGTTTACAGATATACTATATTTAGCGTTTTATGTCACAGATGCAGTAGCTAAATCAATTTTCCTACAGACAGTAACTAGGTCAGCATTTGCTCTAGGACAAATTAGCTTTTATTTTCAACAAAGGTTTGACTTTTAAAATGTTCCTGTTGAGACGCTGTGTTCTTTCATGGTAGTGTTAATTACCGTTGAAGAGCCTTGGTTCGGCTCCGTCCCTGTTGGCCTGGGGCCAAGATTAGCTTTCCCAAACCCTGCCTCAGCCTTTACAAATTAAAAGTCCAGGTTCAGTCTGGTCAAAAGCAGAAGCCAAGGTCACAGTAGGCCGTTGAAGCAAGGGTGAGGGAACACTTTGTTTGCCCACAACCATGAGCTCACCTCTGATGCACTCGTTGACACCCAGTACCAGGCTGACCCCGATACAGAGTCCTGGGGGGCATAATGGATGTATATTTCGTGAGCACACAGGAACTGTGATAAGGAGCAGATGACAGCATCTCACAGCTGTTTATGAGTCAGTCCACAGCTTTTCATCCGCTCCCAAATAATCGCTCGCCACCAGTACTTCAGTTCCGCTCGATAGTGAAGAGAGAAGGCACAATTCTCTGTTTCCCAGCGACCATGTCTTGATACTGCAGCATTAATGACTAGTTCATTATGTGAGGGAGAGGGAGGGAGGGAGGGAGGGAGAGAGAGGGAGGGGAGGAAAAGAGAAAGAGCAAGAGAGAGAGATAAGGGGGGGGGGGGTGTCAAAGAGCTATCTATCTTAAGTCAAAAGTCAAAATGTATTTATTTTTCCAATAATCGTTGTCTCAAAGCAACTTCACAGATGTCCACATCCAAGCCCCCACTGAGCAAGCCAAGGGCAACAGTGTCAAAGAAAAACTCCCTGAAAATAAGAAAGAAACCTTGAGAGGAACTGAGGGCCCATCCTCCTCTGGCCGACCATCGGGCACCACAATAACAACAATAGAAACAGTAAAGTCTATCCATTACTTGTGTGAATATAAATCGGTTCCTGATATCTAGAAGAAGTGTAAAATCGGTCTTAGTTTCCCGGTTTATTTGGTCATGTCGTCTTTATATTGTTCTCTTCACTAATACATTTAACCACTTTTGCTTTTCTAGTTAACTAGTGATCATGTAGTTCACTCAAGGCCACAGCTTCATAAGCCCTAGCCACTGAGTTGGTACCAACCTGATAGTGGGTGTAGACACTTAATTAACCAGGCTTAATTAACCATTTAAAACCATATTCCATGGAAATAGTCCTCCACTATAAGATGTCTATTCTCTGTCGTTTCAGGACTGGGCAGTGTTAAATCCCTGCGAGTCCTTCAGCTCTCCTGGAACAAAATCTCTGAGCTTGGTCCTGTTGCAATTGCTGGGTGTACTCAGCTGCGAGAGCTTCACCTCCAGCATAATCTGATCAACACCATCCACCCACAGGCCTTTAAAGACTTGCAAAGACTACAGGTAACACATGTCTGGAAATGGTACATCTGGTTATGGGTTTCAGAGCAATATAAACATGCTGCAACTTCATGCAAACATCTTATTTAAAAAAAAAGATTATTGAGATTCTTTTTTACTCTCGATATGTACCATGAAACAACCAATATATTGACAGCTTCATGTTAAAAAAAATATTATTTTATATATTAATTTACATATCTATTACACCACCTAGGTCCTTGACCTAAGCTACAACCTGTTGACCGTCATACCTGTGCCAGCCTACCTGTCACTTCGGAACTTGAACACGCTGGTAGCCGTTACAGGAAATAAGTGGAGGTGTGACTGTAACCTGAAGATACTTAGGAGGTGGATCAGCTTGGACAATGAACTGGGCAGTTCGACCTGGAAAGTGGTGTGTTTTTCTCCGCTTCATCATGCTGGAAAGGACCTGCGGTACCTGCACGAGTCTGAAGTCACCTGCCCATCACATGTATATAACACACCTGGCCTCTATAAGGAGGAGACTATGGATGAGGGGATGGAATTGTTGCTTTCCTGCGATACTGTCAATCAAGGTACTGATTTCCACTGAATAGCTAGCATATTTAATTGTACTGTATTCTATGTATAAGCTTGGGAAATAGTAAAGGCAGTGTAAATGGTTTCTTTATTTAATAATGAATGTTATAAATAAATCCAAATTCTTTTATATTGTATTTTTTTTTCTTTAGATTTCAAGCAATATCATTGGTGGACACCTCATGGCCATGTCTCTGAAAGCAAACAAATTCTTCTTAGCAACATCACAGAGCAGCATGCAGGACTTTATGTGTGTGTTTCAGGATTCCTGCAAGAAAACGTGTCGGTCTTGAATTTAAATGTTCGTAAAAGAGATCATGACAGAAGACTACGACGTGAAGTAAACATGGAGACACAAAACAACATTCAAAAAGCAACTGCACAAGTGCCTCAGTCTGAATTTGTAGTAGCTGTCTGCCTTTCCGTATTTATTACATTTATAGTGGCCTTTGTGCTTGGTGTTGTGTTAAGACCATTCCTGGACAAACTGTGCAAGAGAATTCGAACTAAGGATTCTACATCACCTCCAAACTCCAGGTCTTCCTCCATAGTACCAATGCCATATGTAAATGAAGGATATTCTGATAACGATGACCAAGTGCAAAAAGTGAGAACAGGTTCAAGAGTTACATTTGGTGGAGTCACAGAGGTAAAAAACGAAGCGGGTAACGTTCCTTATTATGTCACTGTAGAAGATGCCAGATCAGACAGCTCATCTGACAGTAGGACAGATGTTGATATATCATATGATAACACCCACAAAAAAGAATCCTTGGTAAAACATGCAGGGGCTCATTGTGTAGAGGTGGATAATCTAAGAGCCAGTGAAGACTGTAATCCCAACAGTTTACAAGAGTTGAGCAGGCAATTACCTCTGAGAGACAAAAACAAGAAAACGTCTTTAATTGCTGAAACTACCAAAATCAAGGAGTTTGAGGGCATTCCAGAACCAGAGGACAGAATAGATTTAGAGGAAAACAGTGTTTCATCAGTGTCCTCTTATGATATGAAGGAGTCTGTTGAGCAAAGTGTAGATCCTCCTACAGTCACTGTACTGTATGATGGAAAATCCATCACAGATATGGAGGGAACAACACCAGGATGTTCAGAAAGTCCATTTGAACAAAAACAAGAGTGTGTGCATGACATGGACCCAGATTTGTGGAACGACAGTGGGGAGAGTTTTTCATTTAGTGATGGCTCTCCAAGGTCAAGCAGTCGCATTTCGCAACTTGCTGTTCTTGACTGTCCACTAAATAAAAAGGAGATGTCTGTAGATAATCAGTCCGATAGACAAAGTTCCTGTAACACAAGTGAAAGTGATGAGAGTGAAGGAGGACAAACAGAATACACCATCAACCCAGAAGAAGAAGAATCAGAAAACGACAGTATTCCACACTCAGAAAATTACAATTTCCAACCTAGTGAAAATGGAAACTCCAGTCATCCAGAGGCCAAACTACCTGAACAGCCTCACACAGGAGCAGGTACACATTTTAGACAAGACACTGTTACGCTGGATCCAACAGATACACATATAGCCTTTACTCGGGGTGACAGTTTTCATGATGGACCATTTACGGACCACAGCGAATGCTCTGACTCCTCAAATATCAATGATAATGAAGAAGAACTAATAGAATACCATGTGCATCCTGTTTATAGGACCAGTCAAACAACAACCAGTATCTTGATAGATAAATCAAATACTGATAGCACCAGTGAAGATGAAGATGAATATTCTGACTACCCCAGGAGACTCGAGATAACAGAACTTGAGGTTAGCAGTGACCATTCCATACCAGTCAAAATCCCAGATAAGGTTCTTAATATCAATTTTGACAATTCCTCAAGCAGCACAGATATAGAAAAGACCAGCAAGGAAGGAGAGAGAAAAAACTTTAAAGGACTGAGTGTACTAAGTGTCCTGTTTAACAGAAGCAGAGCTGAAACAGATAAGGCAGATCAGACCCTATCCAAAACAACAAATACAGACAGTGGAAGATTCTTAGGCTTGGGCTTCAACAAACAGACAGTTTCATCTGAGGACACTGTCAAGCCAACTATAGGTGAAAGGAGTTTCTTTGGAAAAATAGGACAAGCCTTTGACGGATTACCAAAACTAAACAGATCTCTTGTGTTCTCAATCTCTGATCCTCTACTTGCAGCTCAATGTGCATCTACACCTGATTCAGAGTTCAAATCACAGGGGTCCCCTCTGAGTTTATCCTCACAAGAATTTTTCTTTGGAAACACTAATGTAACTTTGGGTCCAATACCAAAAGTAAAGAGATCTCTCCAGTTCACACAATCTGAGCCAGAAATTTCAGTTCAGGATCAATCAAATTCGTTAAATACAGAAAGGATCACACCAGAGTTAGTGACAAAACCAACCACTAAAGGAGATAGTTTCTTTGGGAAAATAGGTCCATGCCCTGAAGAAGTACCAAAAGTAAAAAGATACATTCAGTTTTCAAAATCGGAGCCAGAAATATCAGTTCAGGATCAATCAAATTTGTTAAATACAGAAAGGATCACACCAGAGTTAGTGACAAAACCAACCACTAAAGGAGATAGTTTCTTTGGGAAAATAGGTCCATGCCCTGAAGAAGTACCAAAAGTAAAAAGATACATCCAGTTCACACAATCTGAGCCAGAAATCTTGGTTCAGCATTCACCAACATCATTAGATACCGAAAGGATCACCTCAGAGTTACTGACCAAACCACAGTCTTGGAAATCCGATTCTTCATCTACAGAGGACCTCAGTCCAGCCACTAAAGAAGATAGCTTCTTTGGAAAAACAGGTCCAGATGTTGAAGTACCAAAAGTAAAAAGATACATTCAGTTCACAAATTCGGAGCCAGAAATATCAGTTCAGGATCAATCAAATTCGTTAAATACAGAAAGGATCACACCAGAGTTAGTGACAAATCCAACCACTAAAGGAGATAGTTTCTTTGGGAAAATAGGTCCATGCCCTGAAGAAGTACCAAAAGTAAAAAGATACATCCAGTTCACAAAATCGGAGCCAGAAATTTCAGTTCAGGATCCATCAAATTCATTAAATACAGAAAGGATCACATCAGAGTTACTGACCAAACCACAGTCTTGGAGATCTGATTCATCATCTGAAGCAGAGCTCAGTCCAACCACTAAAGAAGGCAGTTTATTTGGGAAAATAGGTCCATTTCTTGAAAATGTGCCAAAAGTAAAAAGATGCATCCAGTTCACAAAATCTGAGCCAGAACTTCATTCCCTAAGTCAGTCACGGTCTGAATCATCAGTCCAACAAGCAGTCACATCTGATATAATGAAAAGAGAATGCAAGACATTAAGTTTCTCGTCTGATAATATCGCAGAGTCCAGCAGTAGTTTCTTTGAAGGTGTATGCATGTCTCTTGATAGTATACCAAAGGTAAAGAGGTCTCTCTATTTTTCTAACTCTGAGCCTCAGTCTCCAAATCAGTCAATGTTCCCATCTTTAAACACAAAAAAAGTGACAAGTGATACACTGATGAAATCAGACTCAACTGGTTCCAGTACCTCAGGTGATAAAGATCTATCACCCAACCAAGGGAACTTTATCGGGCAAATTGGTTTATTTCTTGACCAAGTACCAAAAGTGGAGAGACACCTTCAGTTTTCACAAACTGAACTTAACCCTACAAGTCAGCCATCATCTATAAACATCCAAGAAGTCACAAAAACAGAATTCCAACCCAGATCCAGCAGGTCATTCGAGGATATCAAACAAGCCTCAAGCGGAGACATCTTTGAAAGTATAGGTTCTGTAGATACATCAGTCATCGAAATACCAAAGTTGAAGAGATATCTTAAATTTACTGACTCTCAAAGGGTCACACCAGAATTAGCATCTAAACCACAATATACCAATTTTGAAAGGAGGCACAGTTTCTCATCTGAGAATGTGCTTCAACTTACCACAAATACAGATATTTTCTTTGGAAAAACAGACACATTTCTTAAAGGAGAGTCAAAGGTAAACAGATACATTCACTTAATTCAGTCTGTTCCTTATACTCCAACTATGTCACCATCTCCCTCCACCAATATGTTGGCAACAATGACTGAAGGAATAGACTCAAGGAAATCTGGGGAAAATTTCAAACCAACAGATACTCTCTCACTGAAAGAAGATCCATCGTTGGAAGTGGTGACCGAAACAAGTATGTTAGGTCAACTTTCCCGTCCTAAGAGGTCTCTCTTCTTTTCAAATTCAGATACTTATGTGCAGCTTGACCAACCATTCACTCCAGTACAACCAGGATTAATGCAGACAAGTTTGTATGTTTCATCTGATGACAAGGAAAGCTCAAATGCACAAGATTCTAACAGAAAGGCATGGTTATCTACAACAGTGTCTGAGACCACCATGGAATCAAGGTGGTCCAATTTGGGTCTTTCATCCACTCAACCTCATGTTACTGAAAGTCATGGACTCTCACAAATACCCAAAAGATCTCTCCAGCTTTCGACCTCACAAGAAATTTCAGATTCAATCAGCAACTCTGGCCAAGTCTCCAGTCCAAGGCAGCATCTAGTTGCAGACAATCCGATTCAGAATGTATCAGAAGAAACCCCAGAAACTCCCCAAGTTTCTTTGGGAAAGGATGATGCCAAAGAGTATCTCAGACACAGTTCTGAAGCTCGTCAAAGGCAGGAACGGCGAAGATTGATGTTTCAGCAAAAAAGGAGAGCAATGGATGGGTTCAGTTTGACCTCTCCATCTTCCACATCAGATGACAATGAACAAGGAAGTCTGTCAGTTCATTATGAAAGAACAGTTCCATCCTACTCAGAGCACACTCATCCTGGTGTCTCTACAGAAACTAAAAGCCTCACTGCAAGTAACAAGGATGTAGAAATTTCAGGATTTGAGGGCCAACGTGCTAAGAGTATCTCATCCCTTAGATGCAAGTCAACCCAGCGCTATGGAATTGATAAATATCATAGTGATGTTTAAAAACAGTTTCGTAGCTCGTAAAAGTATGTCAGCATAGTCAATTACATAAGATGCACACAACTGCTTCTAAACAATCTTGATTTTGCAAAATTTTAGATGAGAAGCACCTCATGGACTTACTCACTCATGGTTAACATAATTTACCACAAGGGGCACCGTTAGCATTAAAACTTTGTTGAGCCACATTAATGACACAGTCTCCTTGTTCACAAAGTACAAATCTAAATAGCCTAAAAGTTGCTTTTGATGAACTCCTAAAAATTCTTAAAAATAATTAAATTGCAAAATTATACTCATGCTATTCTCTGATCAATCTATAAACTCAGTTTTTGATACATTTTCCTTTTGTGTATTAGGAAATAAATTCCCATAAATTTCAAAATAGTTAGAAATGATGTATTACTATCATTGTGTATTATAAAAATCATTGTGATTGTGTGGTTGGAATAAATGTGTTGTTCATAGACAGCAACATGAGCATAACCACAAAATAGATCCCACTGGAAGAGGACATAATAGTTTCCCAAATTACTGACATTTCTGAAACATCACAAAAATCAATATCAGCACAAAAGTCGTTAATAAACCCTTTATATACTGAATGTAGAGATACAGTGGAAAAACAAACACATATACACACATCCATACATATATACAATCAGATGAGACTGTTCAACCCCTGCATTAACCAACGTTCCCACCATAAACAGAAGTCAATACCATGAAGAAGAGATCTACTTCTGCTTTTCATACCACCATGGTTTCATATCACCATGGTTTCAAATCACCATGGTTTCAAAGCAGTCCCTTCTTCATTCAGATGCACAAGACAGTTATAAAGAAAGAACAAAAATGTCTGTAGCAATAGATTCAGGGTCTCTAGCTAGCATGCACATCACAGTGGACTTGCTGCAAAATCACTTAAGACTGGGTAACGTAATTCTAGCATCCGCTAAATGGTTTGCTTTGCCTAGAATGGTGAGGTTCACAGGACACTTCCCATACTCTTACAAGTGTCATTTTACTTCCCTCACTGCAACAGAAGCTGGTTTTGTAAGCACAGATAACCAATGTCATAAACCCAAAGAAACTGCTCCACCTCTCCTGATTCACAGAGGTTATCCAGGTTGTTGTTCTGCATTTAGGATTATTCTAACAAAAAAAAAAACCCAACAATAAACAACCAACCACGAAGGTGTACTTGGTATTCAGTGCATTCATGTAATCTCAGAATTACTGTAATTATGAACCTCTGATATTGACAAATGTTTTAAAAGATAATTTCCCTGTCTGAAATACCAAAAAAAAAAACTATCCATGTTTGAGTTGTGAAAGATAAAAACTCTTTTTCTGTTATAGCATAAGGAAGGCTAATGATCATCAGTCATTTGGACAGTAATTTTAAAACCAACTGTAAAGAGTGTGTAGCCTGCAGGTACATAAATAGTAGCTAGATAAAATATTTTATTTATGGTATTCTTTATGGTGGCAATTAGGTTTTAATCTAGATGAAATAAGTTAAACAACATTACAGCTATGAACCAGTAAATCCAAATGGATTGCACATAATGAAGAAAGGAAAAAAAATGAAATGTCTGTCAGAAATAAATATTAATTTGGCATTACAATCAAGTAAGTGCCATCTTCTGAGCAATACTATAATGTAAGAAGTTGTGGATCAAATGCTGGGGATCAAGGCCAAATTGTGAAATGACTTCTGGGAGTTGTAGTTGAGCATTTGGTGAAAATGGTGGGAAAGTAAAGTAATGCAAAGAGGAACATCTCAACAGATGAGGTTACAATTGTGTTTAAGCTCTAAATACCATCATACAATCATGGTTTTCATAAAGCAATAAGACTGCATGAATGTGAAGGAGAGAAAAATAGTTTCTAACCCCAAAGAAAATCCACAAATACCTGTACAAAAAAGAACCATAGCATTTACCAAAACAAACAAACAAACAAACAAACAAACAAATAAAACCCCACAAAAACTCATTCATCCACAGACTGTTCTGATAGGAGCATGCATGCATTTTTTTCTCTGATGACAAGTTTAGCTTCACACCACAGCCAGAGACACAACTGAACATTTTACAATGTAACTACATAGAATGTTATGCAGTTGCTAAGCAACAGTCACTATAGGTTTAAGGTTTTTGCTGTGGAAGCTTGTTTCCTTGACTTGTCCATTCTATTTCAAGACAGCCTCCATATGTCACTGTACCTATACAATACATGTGTGACTGTTGAAAGAACACTTGTTGGAAAACAACTGAAATTGGATAAACCCATAACCTTGCACATTGATTGCAGAGAACTGTGAGAGAGAGACACTGGAGTGGCTCAGTTGGACTCTGCAGTGGAGGGCTTCCAAACAAGGACATAGGCATGCCAGTGCTTCCAGGCCAAAGGTGTTCATCTCCACACCAAACGCAGAAAAAGTAGAACAACACACAACTGAAACTGAACCCTCAGGTGCTGAGGAACTGGAGTGGCCAGACAATATTTTTTTTTGGCAAATCTTTCTTCCCTTTAAAGGAAAATTCCTTTTTTTTTTTCAAAAATATATTCTGCACTTTTCAGGGTGTTTTAAAATTGTTAGCGTTTCTGAAAACAACTGCTTTTAAAGTGTGATCATTCTTTCACATACCATAGCACAAGCTTCTCTAGTGACGATATTCTCTAGTGACCATATCCTACAGTTTTCCTCCTGGTTTGCTCTTATGGCTTTAATACCTGATGAAGCAAAAAAAAAAATAAAAACCTCCAAAAAACCCCACAAGTATGTATCGTCAAGATTTGCCCAAGTCAGGCAGAGATGTGTGGCTGTTTTCCTCTGCACTTAATCACATGAACCTCAGCATGTAAACAAGCGAGTACTATGGGAAAATTATGGAATATAGGAATACACACAATGGAAGGTAGTTCAGCTTCAGTATACTACCTAGTTAATAGGTAAGAATAACTTTTTTTTTTTTGGCTAAACAAATACCTTTATGTTAAATTTTTCATTCATAAATCACATAGTAAACCAAAAACATGATTTTGTTTAACTGTTGTTATTCTCAAATGTTGTACATGACCACTCTGAACCTGAAGCTTGATGCATGTGTATGTCCTATGGAAGCCTATTTGAGGCAAATTTCATGGCATTTGATTTATTATATTCACTTTAGAACCACATATTTCACAAAATCACAAAAGTTATTTTAAAACACTGTGAAACAGGCAGAAAATGCTGGAATTCTTCTTTAATAACTTCAGCAATTTTGCTCTTTTCTGATAGGGTCTCAGATCACTGGTCACAGTAGAGAACCAAGACGCAACTAGAACACGACAAAGAGAGTGGCAACGCGATTACAGTCCAATCATGATCATTCTTTCTGATTGCTGGCACGTCATTGGATCTTGGTCTTAACATCATCCAGTCATGCTGTTTCCTACTCTTGTTTCCATGTCGATATTACTAATTGGTTTCAAATTATTCAATTTACACAACTATAAAAACAGGTGAAAGACATTAAACGCGTTTAGTCTCTATTGGCCACAGATATTTGCATCCTGCATAATACTAAGTGCTAAGTAATCTTCTGAACTGCTGGGAATGGGGTGGGGGACGATTGGCTCTTTCAGACTCACACTAATGTGTGATGTGTCCCAACTACAGCATGATAATAATAAACAACAAAAACAAAACGGGGGGGGGGGGTGTCACAAAGTAGCTATGGTAACCTGCTCTGGCATCCCTCCATGGCAACCATCACAAGCATTGTTTGGATCACGACAGCATAGTTAAATTGTGTGCCATTTAGAAACAGGTAGAAAGGAAGAACGATAAACATTTGGAATAAAAAGCCAAACCAAGTCAAACTACAGAAAGAACAAATATAGATCTATTTTTCACCAGACCATTTCTGGGCCTCATTTATCAAATGTCCATGGGTATATGAATAATGGCCCAGTTTCACTAACATCGTAAGTCTGCATGTGCTTTTTTAAGCTGGCAAACCAGCAGCATGTCGGCTAGTTATCAGGTGCAACAGCTTCCTTTAATGCTCTCATGGAAGTTATGGAACAATGAAAAAGCAAACGGCACTTACAAAATCTTCCACAAGATGGAGCTGTTGAGCACATTTATTGTTTTTCTCTCACACTCCACAGAAACTGAAACTACGCTACGACCTGGTGTAGCATGGTTTTAGCAGACTGTTTAAAGGCTTTCTTACTAAACTGTCACTGTACTGGCTTTACTGTCTGTACTGTAACGGAGTTTTACTACAAAATGTTGTTAACATGTTTTGTGTTTCACTGCACGGACAGCAGAAATGAATTAGCAGCTGCAGCCATTTTTTTTCTGACCCATTTTTTTTTTTTCAGGATTTTGACCCGTCCTGAAAAATCCCACTTCAGAGATCTGGACAAAGTTTTAGTTCCATTTCTCATTTATACTTGGTTGTATTTGATAAATGAGGCCCCACAAGTTCAACAGTATTTGAGTTGATCATGAGGGGTAAGTAACGAGTAGGAGTTACCATTCCACAAAGAGCATCAGACGTCTCTTAGACACCCATCGAAACATTCACAGTTAGATGACACGTCACAGTTGCGTGGGAGAGAGCGGCACTAAGGTTGGCCATGTGCTTTCCCATGATGCACTGCAGGTGGGGAAGGGCATCAGGTGGGAATATAGGGCTGAGGTGCTGTTTCTCCTACATCTCTCACCAGTGGAGACCCTCACATAACCCTGATGAGAAGTGAACAGCAACCAGTGCAGTATAGAACATTCACTCTACCTTACACTCACTCACTCACTCACACACACACACACACACACACACACACTCTCTCTCGCGCGCGCACACACACACACACACACACACACACACACACACACACACACACAGACACTCCTTTCACTGGCAGGACACCTACAGTTTGCCCCCAGCTGGTTCAGATTTGCTGTTATTTCTTTGTGGATCTTTGTTTCTACGCCATTTCTGTCATTGTTGCCATGGTTCTTGTTGCCGATTAATTTCTAATTGTTGGTAGGTATGATGAATTTGCTGCTATGACATCTCTCTGTCTTTGTACCATTCCACAAACTCATCCAACAACACTGGCCCTGAGGAAGAAAGAAACAGGGAGAAGCAAAACCCTACAGCACGGTCTGGATCTGGACGTTCGTACACTACAGATGTGTGTGTGTGTGTGCGCATCTACTCACAGGCTCCATCCTCATCATAGTTACTGAGGTCCAAGTCAATGGTCCTACTGAATTCTAGCACATTGCACCACTGGTCTTTATTTACTACCTTGTACTTGGATTGCTGAAAGGGAAAGGGGCAAAGAGAGATGTGTGTCATACACAGACACAGTGCTGCTGATGACCGACAACACGCAGCTGACAAATATGTATATAAATATTAGAAAATTGTTATTAAAGTGTGAGTCAATAAAGGTTCGAATCTGCACCTCTAGAAACTGGTTAAATACAGGAAACAGTGGCCATGTTTTCCCCAGTAGAAGTCCCAGCATGCACTTGGCAGTATTTAAATCTAAACTTCTCTGGTCCTTCTCCTGCAAAGTCACACACACGAGATGGTACATGTCACACCATGAACGCACTGCCAGTTGATAAACTGATAAACTGCATAGTTCTGATACACCATATAGTTTTGAGCAGTATATTATAAATACACATTGCATAGTTAATATCCATGCACTCGGCCATATTCCATACTGAAGACTTCATAAACACTTTTAGAGAGATTCAGGGGAATAAAATTCTCATGTGAATTGATTAAAAAAATAATCAACATTAACACATTACTGAAACATTACCATAAACTGTTGAAAAGGATCAGACAGCAAATGGAAACAAACAGTGATAACATCCATATAAAAGCTTCAGTGCTCCTCCCATAAAATGAGGAATCTGTTCACAGCTAGACTTTATTCCAGGCAACTTTTTGAGCTAGAGAACAAACAATTCGTTTGACTAAAGCTGACCATTTTTAAGAACTTGAAATACACTGCAAAAATAAAAGGACACCTCATTGGATTTCAGTACATCTCTGGCAGTGTAAGCACCTCCCACCCTTACACAGAGTTTGACCCCCAAGTCAAACGCCAAATTCTACCTCCCTAAGTCAAACTTTCACTAGTGAACAGAGGATCTGAATCAAGGGTAGAGAACACCTCTCCCATCTAGAGAACAGAGGCTCTGAACCAAGGGGAGTAGAGAACACCTCTCCCATCTAGAGAACAGAGGCTCTGAATCAAGCACCACGTTCACTCACCCTGGCAAAGTCAAAGGCATATCTGTATATGAGCTTGAAACTAGTGGCATCATTGAGGATAGACCTCAGGTAGTCCAGAGAGTTCCTGAGTTTTTCCGTTGAGTCACATCTTTAAATGAGAGAGAGAGAGAGAGATTAACCACATAAAAGGAGCAGTCAGCTGTGATCATTTTATTGGCGTATCAAGACTGTAGTGTAATCTGTCTAAAATAATGAATGTTATAAATTTAATCACAAATTATTTTCATCTAGCAATTCACACCATCTCTGATGTTTGGGAGGCCAGAATTTCATGTGCGCTTTCTTTGGATGTGATGTGGAGAAGCAGCGAGGACTAGGTGAGGCAGGCTGTAAGAGAGGACATGCAGACTGAAGGTGAGCTTACTGTAGGGAACCCATGCCTCTCAGCCACTCCTGCAGGGTGAAGTAACCCATACTCTGAGCATTCAGCTTCCAAGCCAACACCAGCATCACCACCTGTACACGCACATGCATACACACGCACGCACACATACATGCACATACACACGCACGCACACAATCATATACACACACACGCACACACATGCATACCAACGCACACACAGTAACAACAGGTCTCAGAGATACTGTATAAGGGTACAAAGCTTACAAGGAAATGTTAACCTCTACCCTCCTAGGTCTGTTAACCTTTACCCTCCTAGGTCTGTTAACCTTTACCCTCCTAGGTCTGTTAACCTTTACCCTCCTAGGTCTGTTAACCTCTACCCTCCTAGGTCTGTTAACCTCTACCCTCCTAGGTCTGTTAACCT
>JAOXYF010000018.1:26915762-26936044 GCA_028565775.1 Sternarchorhynchus goeldii
CCCCCCCCCCCCCCCCCCCCCCCCAGCTGGCAGCACTTTACAAGTCTCAACTGAGCTAACCGCTACATTTCAGTCTTCCTGGAGTTCAGCCCGGCAAAGAAACACAGTAAAATAAAAAGCTATTTGACTAAAATCAGTAGAGCCAAAGTGACTTTGAGTAGGGGATGAACTACGTGGAGCAGCATTTCAAGTATGAGGAGAGAACCAATGCTTAAGTGTATCATTACCCTCAGGGGCATGAAGGACGATCTCTGTACATTTAATATTTAGCATCATCATTAGTGTCTTACGTTCTCTGGTTCCACTCCGATATCTTCACAGAATTTCTCCATGCCTTCTGGTCCAACCACATCATCACAACCTGCATAACATATACATGCAAACACACACACACACACACACACACACACACACACACACACACACACAAACACGCATACCACATTTCATTTCTTTCCATCATGGCTGCTCATCTCTCTGTCACACACAGGCATTCCCTCAGCGTGGAGGACTCACCTGCATACTCATAAAACCACTCCAGGCATCTCTTACTGGAGAAAGCTTCTGCCTCCTGAATACGAGACGGCTCCTGTTTTCTGTAAACGCTGGAAGCAACAGAAGAGTGTCAGGGGAGAGGTCACAGCACACACGCATCCACACGCGCACACACACACACACACACACACACACACGCATCCACACACCCCCCCCCTTCTCTGTTTACATGGTTTACAGCTTCAAACATCCTCATACATTTACAATCACAACAGAGATACTGGTTGGAGTTAATAGTCCTATGTTTTATTGGTTTGAATAGACTATTCAGTTGATGACGTAAAGCTTGTAGTCTAAAGTACTAAACTAACAAAGCAACATTCAGATGGGTGGACAGTGTGGATAGACTACCGGATGAGTGAGTGAGAACAGGTGAGTGGATGGATGGATGGATGGATGGAGCGAGAAGGGGCACCTGTCCTGACGGCTCTTCTTGGCCGACAGGTCGTCTCCTGTGGTGGGCCTCCTCTTTTTCCTGGGGGGCATGGCTCTGGGACAGCAGGCTATGGGTGAGAGGCAGGATGCAGGACACGGTCAGGATGCAGTCAGGACAACGCTGGAGCAACCCCTCCCCCACGCTGGTGTCCAGCCGTCGGTTGAAGGACTCAGGGAAAGGCTCCTATATACGAGGTCATTACCTGTGGTGTGAGCGTCTGGCCCAACGTCCTCCGTCAGATTCTGGGGGGGAGGGAGAGAAAGCGTGTGGTACCCCACATACAGTACACTGCAGCACAGCCTGTCCACTGCATTAGCATACTGCTGGGCAAGAGAAAGGTGTGTGTGTGTGTGTGTGTGTGTGTGTAATGTTGGTGGCTGGCTCTCTTATTTTCTAATGTCTCTAACCTTTACAGACACGTTCTCTCATCACACAAGAGTCTCAAGAGCAGAGCAACAAAACATCACAACAGCCCACAATCCTTCTGCAAACGCCACTATTAGTAACAATCTGAAGTGCTAAAGCCTTGTGATCTTCTGTCAGCCAATGGCATGGCTTTGCATCATGACCAGGTCTGCACGTGACAAAATAAAAGTCCTTCCTTGGCACATATTTTCAGTAGTTTAAAAAGCTGGGCTACATTACACAGTGACACAGTAATGGATACATTATTATCTTATCACAACTCTGAGTACACCTGGCAGTACACTCCTCTTCTAGAACTAGCTAGTTAAAAGGTCACAGACACTTACACACACACACACTCACACACATGCATCTATGCATCTACAAAAGAATTTCACCAGTGAATTAAATTGCACCACACTCGTTTTTTTCCTTGTAGAATTTAAGTTAAACACTGGATCCTTTAAAAAGAATTTTTTATTGAATCAGTCCTTTTTTTAATCAAAATTTTGGAACATGACATATCTGAAGCATAGCTCAGGATAGAGCCCTGTTTCACACACACAGCACTGCAGCGTCAGGGGCCTGAATCTCCTCGAGACGGACACCGCGGTTGTCTGCTATTTACCAGCCTGTGCAGCGTGTGGTAGATCTTGTGGATGCTGGCCAGTGTGGACAAGTGGGAGTTCAGCTGGAAATCTGCGAGGGAAACACAGTAGTCAGCAGTGCAGCGAACACCACTGTAAAGCTCGACGCACAGTAACCCACGGTAACCAAAGGTAACTCACAGTAACCCACAGTAACCAAAGGTAACTCACAGTAACCCACAGTAACCAAAGGTAACTCACAGTAACCCACGTGATAGCAGTACTGTGTTAATATGTGTTGACAAAGGCTGTGTTTAGGCAAAATTGTGTTTAAATATGTTTATGTATATATAGTTTATATACACACATACGCGCACACACATATATACACGCATATATACACAGGACAAGAAACTGCATGCGTTTTGTGTGTGTGTATAAAATATATGTGTATATATAAATATATGACACTGTAGTAAACATATACACACATACATACGGCTGCATGATGCATGTCCGTAGAGCACGCACAGGTCTCGCACATTAGGTTTCTCGGGTTTAAGTGATTTGCGGATATGGAGAACCTTTTTTAAAACGTTTTTAAACTGCTACGTGAAATCGGGCTGAAATAAGATGCTATTCCTTATATAACTGTAGCTTCTGTTTTAAAAGAAAAGTCCTCACAGCCTCGTGAAAATATAGGCCACAATGTCAGCACGCCGAGAGTGAAAATGTTACACACAGAAATAAGCGTTTATAGACTAGGCCGTATCGCGCTTGGAGGATGACACTAGAACAATGGCAGCCCAACACAGATCAACATGATTTTGGTATTGCACTTGAGAATGTAGATCAAGGCGATGTTGGTATTGCATGCGAGAATGAGACCCCTGTGCTCAGAACGCTCGGTTCAGATGGTACAGCCATGGAAGCGGACAAGATTATATACGATGCACAAGGTACAAATTCCTATTCTATTCTATACATCTAGAACGAGAATTATTAATGTACACGCTTAATACGTAATTATTTATAACTCTGTGACGCAGCTGCATGGAATATAAGCAGAAGTAATATGTTCCAAATGTAGATGAATGTTTCCAGACAAGGATTCGAATTTGGCATGCAGGATCAATAAAGTATACATTTTTCGCATCAATACGGAGCATTTCATAAGGCCTACAACCACCCCAAACCGTGCACCACCGAACTGACCACATACCTAACATAACAGCACACACGCACGCACAACTTGCAACGAGTTTACAAAGTATCTAGAGAGTGAACGGGGTTCTGGGGACTGTAGTTCCGATGACGTATTGCTAAAGGTTCCTGTTCGGCAAAACGGACCACGCTTCCCAGAGTTCCACATAAAATAATTTTATTCAGTACCCCTCTCCTGACACTCACCCCAACTGATGAATGCAGCCCAATTTATACAAAAACGTCTCATTCACTAACAAAAGAAGGTCTTCATAATTATGTTTGGATACTCTTTGAAGGCCTTACAGAGACAGCTCGCGGACTTATGCACGAGATCTGCGCAAGCGTTGCAAAATTTACACAACTGCGTCACAATTTTCACCCCCTGTAATTTTCCGCAGTTTTCTCGAAAAAAACTGACCTATTTCACATTAATATAGTAAGGTTACATAATACTCTACAAAGTGTTCACATTAATATAGTAAGGTTACATAATACTCTACAATGTGTTCGCTGGCATCAAGTGAGTTGAGCAGAACTGGCTCTCTAAGATCCCTAAAGCGTAATTAGACTACAAGTGCATTGTCTAAATATGATATTCCCTTGCTCAGATTGCTTTCTCCGACTCAACACTTGAACGAAAAGGACAAATGCAATGATTTCGATATCACCCAACTGCTTTGGCTTTGTGGCTGCTAGAAAACAAGACAGCGCAGGCAAAATACAAAGGGAGACCCACCAGCGCTAGTCTCTCCCCTGATTTGTATCATCGCTCGGTTATCGGCTAGTTTAACATCACAAAATGCGTCAAGCACTAAGAGAACGGCTCCATGAAAAAAGTCGAAACATTGCTGACTGCAGTACATTTGTCGCTATCAACCCACTGTCGACAATCACAGAAAATTATACTATTAAGATACTATTGTACTTACTTGTCGCATCTGAGTGCATTTTTATGAAACACTCAACTGTATTTGTGTGAATCTGCAGACCGGCCAGGGGGTGGGACATGTCAATGTTACCCATGCCCACAAATGATTTAGATGGTCGACAAATTTCATAGCCACGCCTATATAAGTTGTTGATTGGTTAAGAGAGGTGGCAATCATTTTTGGCACACACAAAGACTAGAGACCCTCCCAAGGACCAATAAGATAGGTTAAGGTATCACCCTAGCCCAACCTCCTGAAGTAGCCCATTTGCTAAAGCTCAACATCTAGACCAATCATTTTCTATAGTTTCCTCGTGCATCGAAGAAAGCCACCCCACGGTGGTATATTATTGGCTACTGTGCACCCGGAATCCTCCTTTAGTATTAGCGACAATGGTCGAAGCACCAATCAATCAAATAACATTTCGCTTGTCGCACACCTTTATTGGTGTATATGGCCAGTTTTGTTTACTGTAGGGCGTGAACATCTATTTCCTCCTGAACAATTTGGTAGAAAGTTGCAACGCTACACTAAATTATTTCATTTAAACTAAGTTGAAAGTACAGTTAACACTGGCTATAGACACTACTGGACAAACCGTAATGTTTCTTGAACACAGGTCTCCCGTAGCGACTCCCAGAGGTGTCCACATCTCACATAAATATTCATATCCTTTGTTTACCATCGTTCTCGGATTTTCTTCTGGACTTTTAGATGTTTGATGATCACTTTAATTGATTGCCACCAACGAAATGAATTGCCTACGCACTGAGCTGAAATAACTAAGAAAATCTTTGCGGTATAAGTTAATCTTCAGTTATAACAACATTTCTCTGCTTCTGTACAGTGGGAGGGGACTCTGTGGGGTCAGCTATACCTCGGGTGAAAATGTTTCGTAATGGGAGGGATCTTTTATTTAGCATGTATTTAAGAGAATGGAAACCACTAATATATGGTACCACTGACATGTACGTGTAATGGAGCATAATAGGCAAGTTTGATTTTATGAGTTTGGCACAAGAAGTACTATGGGTACTATGGGTCTAGTTCAAGTCCAGGTTAATTTATATATCACTTTTTACAACACATGCCACAGAACAGCTTTACAGTTGTATGGGTCCTGAGCCCTAGTTTTCTCTAGTCATTTTTAAGCTTTTAGAATTGTTACTAAACCCCTTGAGTCCCAAACACAGCAACAGAGCATCTTCATCATTCAGACTGTTTAATTACATTATTTGACCTTCTTCTGCTGACCAAGTTCTTCACCAGTGAATCTAATTTAAATGGTTCACAAAGCAACTCATTTTTTAACTCACCCCATAGCCAGTACAGGCCAAACCACAGCGTATCAGAAACGCCGCTGTGTTTCTCGTTCACAACAACCCACTCCTTCTTAGGCCTTAAAATATTTGTGAATGTTAAGTGTAGCATCAGTATCTTTACCTAAAAGGGTAAAAACACCACTGTATTGCAGTGCTGCTCTTTACACAGCCATGCACTCCCACCTCTGCCCTGCACCCGACTCAACTGAGCCGCTGCACAGTACATGTAAGTTTTCCCACATAATCCAACACACGTGAGCTTTTTCAGTGGAGCTTTTGCAACTCATAATGCTAGAACTTCTGGGAATACAGTAGGACACCTGTGGATCTGCAATAAAATGTCTTAATTCAACACAGTCAGATGCAAATCCAGTGCACATAAAACAGCTGTGAGTGAACAGCTCCCCATCTGTATCTTACAGTAATAAGTGCTCTTCAGATCATTCTGAATCTAAGGGTTACTCCTCAGAAGCCCCACCATTACTGGGCACAGAGAGCAGATGACACCTGTCACCTGAAACTTGGCTTGTTGCTGTTACAAGTTTAGCTTTTAAAGAAATGACTGGGTTCTACATCATTTTAGTCTTATTTTGCTTGAAAAAAGTATGTTTGTTGTTCAAGATGAATGCAAACATATCAAGTAACAAACAAACTTAACATGTCATTTGTATATATACTAGTGTATATAATAATTTACAGCGAGAGTCTGAGTTTATTTAAAGCAGGAACTATGAGATACATATTTAGGTCATATGCATTGTTGAGGATACAGACTTGCTGTCACGTGTACTTCACTTGGCCCCAAACAGTTTGACAATAAAAACCCAGGGACAATATCTTCCTCGTTGTGTTTATTAGTGTTTTGAAGTACAACTGTGAAAAATATTTCTAGGCTTCTATATGAGAACCTGACCGAGAAAATGTACGTTGGCTCCCTCTTGTGGTGAAGCTTAATTATAAACGAAGACACTACTTTCCATAAGGCTCTTCCATGGTCATATTAAAATTACCTAAACACACGAATAACAAAAGAGAAAATAATAACATAAATAAGTCACAAAAGGAAAAGGTTCCTTTTCTCAAATGAAACATATTAGAGAGACATAAAATCATTATGATTAACATGAGAGCAGCTTAATGTGTGTGTCTGTGTAAGAAGACTGTGTCTAAATACCTCATTTTTACGTAGATGTTGCAGGAGCAGCTTCTTGTCTTTCTGGTTTCTTACAATCATGGCAAACATGTGTGCAGTGCCTTTAGAAACATGCAATTAATATAATGTATATTTAATATAATAGATTTTTCAGATATAAACTGCTCACCTCTGCATACAAGATCCAAACCAAAGTGGACTGTAGTTGCCACACCAGCCTGCATCAACGTCTTTGCTGAACTCTGGTCTCAGCCTCCGAAACTTCTCTCTACACGCTCCTAGATAGGAAGCTTTGCCCATTGCGTAACCTAGGATACCCGCCACTGCAACAGAGAGCGTGCAGGCGGATCACTTACACGTCAGGGCCAGTCCAAGCGGATCCGTCATTAATTCCATGCTCCTCTCTGCTCGTCTCGCTAGCAACTCCATGTAACGTAGCGTAGCAAACAAGTCGTTTAAAGACAATGAGGCAGCTGACACTGTTCTTAATGAGGTCGGTTTAAAAACATATTTAAGGACACTTCAAATACAAGACCGTACTGCTTTATGTTTTGGAGTTTTAACAATATCCAGGAGTTGGACTTGTTGCATTCCCACAGTGGGTTCTAAGAGGGTTCTAAGGACTTACGTGCTAGTTTGGGAAAAGGTCCCAAGCGCTTGGACCACTTCCAGACACCTGTGATGAACAAGCAGACAACTAGGTTTGCATCTCCTCTACTGAGCGCAGCACCAGGGCGGCTGAAGACCCGGGTTCACATGCTTGGGTTCGAGTCACTACTGACCACTCTGACAGCAGTTGAATGCAGATTACAATCTGGTACCTTCTGAACAAGGTTTAACTGAGTCGGTTCAAAGTGATTTGTTCTTGTACAATTTGACAGTGAATATTATAATGTGATGTTTCCCCACTCCCAGGAACCCAAGAAAAAAAAAAAATTAAAAAATGGAGAAATAACAGCTCTGTGGTAACAGTAAACCAACTTTTTGTGAATATAGTTTTGCACTACAACCACAACGTCTCCAACAGGCCGCAGTATTTACCACTGTAGATCAGGCCCCCAGTGACCGCCATGCTGCCCAGAGAGAGAGAGGAAGAGCTGAGGAAAATACAGTCAAAAACAAAACACTGAGTGCTGGCTCTGATTTTATACTGCAGCACATCCACAATACGTAGACCTGTGAGTTTAGGAGAACATCAGTAATACTGTATTAAACTCGACACCCAACAGTACAATTGTACACAAATCAGAGAAATCAACAGATGCCAAACTTGGTTATGGTGCTGTTCTAACCACCCACCCAGTAAACTCCCACTGTGTGATCCTAGGGTTAAAGCTTGTGTTACTGAACACACACACCCTCAAAGCCAAAACCAAGCTTTAGTGTGTAGGCTGATGTAGTTTAATTCACTTATATATATAAATGTATTTCACAGACACATGTTGTTCTTTAAGTGTACTACAGAACACAGAATGTAGGAGCACAGCCTTAATCTCAAAACTCACTATTATACATGAGATTGAAACACAATCTGAAGGACACAGCTAGTGAAATAAGGGACAATGTGTGTGTGCATTTCACCTCGATACCAAAAGCTCTCCTCCTTGCACTCCCTCCAGATTGTCCTCACTTAACCCTGTCCCATGACACACTGCAAAGAATGAAACAGGTGGGACTAAATGGATGCATCAATCTGACAAATGGCTATACCAGTATATCAGAACTCGCTTATAAACTCGTTTTGCGTATTCAAAACGAGGTGGTCTAGAATGTGTGTACGCAACAAACAAATAACTGCCGTTGTTTACGAATTGGAGACACTGTGTAGTAAAATTGAGAATTGCAGATTAATGCACAAACCATCCTCACGTGTATCAGTTCATAACTTCCACCTCTCTAAGGGCTGGTAATACGTGCAGATAATGAGGGAAAAGGAAACTAACCACACACAATGGAAGATGCACTGTCTACCATAATGGGTTTTTTTTTTTACTCTAGAAGACCTAACCATAACGGTTAACCTTTTTTTTGAATGTACTAGAATTCTGCTGATCCTTATCTACTTCTAGAATAGTCTTTGTGACATGTGACAAATAAAAAATCTAGAATCTAACCAATGGACAGATGAGGCAAGAACGTGTTTTCAGAACGAGTTTAATATTCATAAAGTAATTTGCATGGATCATTTCTGGATAAGTGTGGGCGGTAAGGAGGTGGAACTCCAGAAACCACACAGTTTTATAAATGAGGCCCTATGCAAATTACCTCATGAATATTTAAATAGTGGCTGTTCCTAGTCATTGTTCTGTAGATAGTGGTGCCAATGGCATCATGCAGCTGCTGCAGTCCGCCATGTCGCCTAGTTCCACAAGGTCGACGTAAAGAAACGAACTGAGTCTAACTGGAGCTGCTGGAGCAAAGCCCACAACCTCACCCTCACCATTCAATGGAAAAATGGCTTGAATAACTGGGGAATCCCTCATAAATAGCAAATAGTTGTTTGGAGTAATAAATGTCAAAACATAAAACATGCTAATTAACTGGTATATCGAAAAAGAAAGTCAGTAAACGCAACAAAATAATACTTAGTGGCTTATGAATGCTTTGAACTTTGGACCATTACGGAACTTAATTTTGTATGAAATGGTATGCCTGAGGATGCTTCGTAATTGCAATTCTCTATTTTATCTTATGGTGTCGCCAATTCCCGCTCACTTCCAAATATTCTTACGCATTGGTCAAAGCTTTCTTATTTGTTTATAAATCTCGGTTTTCTTCACGAGATATGGCGCACGCACTGTTCACAAACGAGGCCCCTGGTCCGTATTTTCTCGCACCCTACCACTTCGTTAGTAACTTTTGTACTAGTACTCCAAGTTGTAATGGAAGTCCAAAACGTGGAAGAATACATTACACTAAATAGACGATGCGATTAACCAAATTAAATTAAATCTGGTGGACAATAGATACATAATAGGTGTAAATAATACATAACATATTATGTTCCTATTTCTTTATGTAACCTTTACATAAAATAGAATATGTTCCTAGTCCAGTCTTTCTAATTTAGAAGAAATTTTGAAAAGCATTTCACTTGAGAGGGAATGTTAATCAGTAGTCATTTTACTTCGTTTTCCATAATCTAAACAACATACTAGTGAGGACATCCGTTTCGGTTTATCTACTAGGTTTTCCCTTCCTCTTCAAACTTACCTTATTTCAGCCCTGCATGGAAGCGCGTCAGCTCGCGCGCCTCCTGAGCCTTCAGCCATCTCACCGGACATTTCGGATCGATCGTGAACTTGCAGTCAACACGCGCCTATTTACCGAACTTGCGATCAGGACAGAACCCCTCTCGAATATTTGTCCTGCGTTTATTTATCGCTCGTTTTAGGCTTAACTTTTTAAAGAACAGCAATGCTACAGATCGGAGCACTGTGCTTTTAAAAATCTGTATTATAAAACCTCTGGCGACTCTCTCAAAACGTGTAGCTCAAAACTACTGTCCAGATGCAGTGGTGATGTGTGGCGGTGCAGCTCTGCAACTGGATAACTTTTAAACGTAAGCAAGCTCCACCCACAGCGGTGACCGTGCAATCGCTTGCAATATTTCATATGTAGTTAACAAACACACCGCGCTCAACTTTTATTCTCAAAACAGGGCTGTTCACCTATGTACTACTTCCGATAACCCCCTCCCGATGAGATAGCAAAATTTGTCGACTGGATTTGTAATCTGTGTGAATGTCTGAGTCATAAACCAGTTTACAAACGTCGCAGTGTGAGTTATGACAATAACAAGCACGTGAGGTTCGGTGTGCATTTGGCATTCATAACGAGTTAATAGATACGTTAATATGTAGCAATGACATAAACACTTTGTTACGCAAATGATGTAGTAAAGGCCTTCAGATGGACCGCGGAGAGCAAAAGGAGGAAGTAGGAGAGAAACAAGCTCGCTAGCAAATAATAACTGTAATGTTACTGCCGTGCAATGTGTGCAGCTTTGGTCGGTAAGACGGTAGTGATACCGACGTTGTTGCGGGAAGGCAGCGTCGTTTTAACTTCACGTGTTCATGTGTACTACGGAAAGACTGTAGTTTAGAAATAAAACACTACGATTAAAACCCTTTTCATGCTCAAGGATAATCATTTAATCATGGCCCAGTGCTCCAAACAGTAATTATGGTGGAAAGCAGCATGTGTGCTTTGAGTACGTTAAATATCTGAGGCATCTGGACCGACCGTGCGAGTACATTATAGAGAGGGAGGGTCACTCGTAGAAGTTGTACTGTGGTTTCCCATAATGCACTGCTCTTAACAATGTGATTTCAAATCACTTTTATACGTATTTATGTCGTTACATATTTTAATATAATGAGTTTTACGTAGTCAATATGATGTAGTCAGTTTAACATTATGTTTTAATGTTGTGTAGTTAAGGGAACCGTCGATGGGTTTTATGTGTTCGTCAGTCTAGTACTGATCCGCCGAACTGTTTCTTCAGTACACTCATGTTTCTCTTCAAATCGTATAAATCTTTCGCCTTTTACTAAAGATTTCCGTGGGGAGGAACATTATGAGTATAAACTAATTTTTTGATGCCCTGCCTTACGGCGGGGCTTCCTATTCCTGTTAAAAAATAGAGCATTTCAGAAACGCAGTTGAGTAGTTAGTTTTATGTGTGTTGTGTAAGAAGTATCGCATGTAAATGCACTTAAACGCGTTGTTGTCGTTAGTACAGTGCTCCGTACCTGTGTTTCAAAAATGTATGTGTGTCATGGAAATGTTAAATATGAGGTAAAGTTCGCTATACTAATAGTCTGTGCAAACAAGTACCGTATGTAATGGTCACGCATACGTGCAATCCTCGTTAGTATAGTGGTCAGTATCTCCGCCTGTCACGCGGAAGACCGGGGTTCGATTCCCCGACGGGGAGTGTTTCCGTTTTTTTTATTTTAAATACATGAAAGTTTATTAGCATAATATTGTGGCACACAGGGTATTCGATTAGTTCAAATTTGGCATGATATTAAGGTTAATCTGTTTTATTGCTTATACACTCAAACTGGTTGTATGTAAATATTGATACCCATCACACCTATCACCTATTGTCTTTTTGTTTTGGTTCAGGTTTAATGGCAATATTCAAATAATTTTATTTTGTTGTGGTAGTTTTTATAGGACCCTTGCTTTTACACCATGTCACATATAACTCATCCTTGTACTGTGCAGCTTGGATGTATCAGGTGGGACCAGATACGTTAGACCGGATAAACAAGGTCAAGAGTAAAGCGGCCCGTGGCACAAGTTCAGTGCAATAAAGCTGCCTGGTCTGGGGCCTAATTTAACACGGCAAAACAAAGAATGATCATAGTAGACTGTTACATGTACTCACTCACACTCTCACACACACACACACACACAAAAGTACATCCGAGCAGAAGAGTCTGTGCACATCCCTGATTACATCTAAACACAAACGTACTTCCCAAAGCCAGTTTAGATTAACTATGTTGATTACTTGACCAAACAGTCCAGTCATTAGAAAGAAGGAAAATTTCCAGTTTCTGATTCACCGCTGGTATTAGAGCAGCCAAACCCAAATAAAACTACACAATGACAGGAAAACTGTCAAAGGTTGCTTATACCACAGAATACTGCAAAATTAAAATGGAACTAAAATGTTAATTAATATACCCAATAACCATACATCAAGAAAGGTTAATTGCCCTTCATTTATTATATGGTCGTAAATCTGTAATTGCAAACCTATTAGGAGAAGAAAAAATATAAACACCAATTTCTTAAAAAACAGACCAGTTTATCCCAAGACACTGCGGGAAGCCTTGATTCAAAATAGCCTATTCTTACAATAATCATATGCCAGAATCACAGTGTAAACACTGGATAATTACACCGTAATTGTTTTTTGTTTATTTTCAAATCTGAAATGATGCCATCTTTTAACACATTCAGGTTCAAGATCAAGTCAATTGGACCTTAGCATGGTTCTGAACGGCAGTGTCTTAACATGGCTACCCCGCACTGGTTACCACGGCGACACACCGTGGACCCAAAGGATCAGGAGTGAAGCAGAGGCCTCTGGAATCATCCTACTCCTCCCAGGCATCACCATATTTGTTCTTTTTAACTGCTGGCAAAAGAAGAAAATGATCCTACATTAGACAGGTTGAGAGGCTGATTTTTTTTTTAACATGGTACAGAGCTCACTGTCAGAAGTTCTAAAATTCACTGCTTTGGATTGTACGTCTCATCCTGAGGAAAATTAGAGGAAAATCCAAAAGGAGCAGGAAATGAGGCCAAGAACCGCAAAGAAATGGTCTAATTTATTGACTAACTGACAGTGTGGATTTCATGCAAATGTAAAGACAGAGAGAGAGAGAGAGAGAGAGAGAGAGAGAGAGAGAGAGAGAGAGAGAGAGAGAGAGAGAGACAGATAACTCTAACAGATAAGAAAAGCCCTCTGGGAAAGCGAGACTTGGAGAGCAGCTCACCTTCGTTCCTTGGTGCAGCCTCCTCAGCCTGGGGTTCACGGATAGTTCTAGCTTTCTGCGTGAGGAGCACCTCATAGTTCTCCCTGTTCTTACTGCGCAGGTCCTTATACAGAACTGACTTCTTCTTAGGAGGATCTTCATCCTGGTAAGGTGGGACTTCAGGACATCAAAAACATATAAGTTTGAAAATCTGTCAGTTAGAAAACTTGACATTTTTAAAAAATAATATTGTAATAAATGCTGTAAAATACTGCAATATATCAGTCCAGCTGATTATGTCCAGGCATATGCAGCAGTTTTACCAGGAGGGGGGCCATCATCTCTGCCACTATAATCAGCTGGCTGGCTGATTTCAGAGCCAACAGGGTTTGGATCATATGATTGAGAAGGGCTGATATAGGGGTCATCACTCGTGTAACTGCTGTAGGGATTTGGAGGGGGGCTGTACTCCACTGTGGGCTGGAGCTTCAACTCAAAGCCTGAGTGCTGAGAAACTGACTGATCTGGATCTACAAACTCGGAGTTGTTCAACCTAGTGGATCATAAGCATGAACGCCAAGTTATTAACCTGTTTAGTGCAACTTTATAGCAAGATCTGATTCTATGCAATATGGATCAGGACAATATTTCCCAAAATAAAAAGCATTAAAAACAAAGAACATCCAAAGACTGCTGGTTTCTGAACATGAGCGTGAAGTGTTAAGGGAGATCTTACTCAGGGTTCATGCGTCGTGTATTCCGCTGTCGTAGTGCCTCCCCGATCGAGGAGTTCTCCAGGTTTTTAAACCTTTCCTTGCAAGTCTCAATATAAGACACTTTCCCTCCGATGTATCCCAACATAGCAGCAACTGAACACAAATGATATATTCAAGGTCAGATCATGTAGGGTATTTAAACTGTCATTGATTCATTTTTCATCCAAGTTAGAATGGACAGTATAACGTAAACACCGATTCTATGTCAACATGTTTTTACTGAACAAATGGCTTAAACAATTTATGTCATTAATACATTTCTTTCATTTGCAAATCTATCTGAAAATGAAGAGGTGGACTTCAGCAGCTGTTCTACTGAAGGTCCTCAGAAATCTCTCTTGATCAGACCATATTGCTCTTAAAGGGAACTTAAATCATGTGTTGTTTTGCAACAGATAGAACACCTCAGTCACACACACACACACACACACACACACACATCTGTATGTGTAATGACAATAAAGCTGAATCTAATCTAATCTAATCTATATCTGTATAAGTGGTCAGACAAAAGGGTTGCATTCTCCGTATCAATCATAATTATTATTATTTTACCCAGTGTGTTCATTTAGAAGTCATTCATGCATAAAGTCAAAAAATTCTAAAAACCGCACAGCCATTTTAACTGATACTTACCAAAAGCTTTAGGAATGGAGCCAAATCTTGGGGATGGGGCTAACACTCCTTTGAAAGAGACGGAGGCAGTGAGTACAGCTCAGTGCTACAACACAACATTCAGAACAAGGACAATAAGCACAAGATTTCCACTCACCTCTAGTTACCAACACGTGAGTTAGTGCAAATGCTACAGCTGACAATGGCAAGGCTAGACAGGAAATAAAAGGAAAAAATACTTAAAGTTCTAAATTAAACAGTATGTGTGTGTGTAAATCCCTAACTGTTGCAAGCCACTCACATCGACGCCAGAAGCTCTCCTTCTGACACTCTCTGAATACGTGCAACTCATCCTCACTGAAAACCCTGGTCAGAGGTAAACGATCCTGGAAGGCAAACAACACGTATCTAAATATAAATTCACAGCTATTAACCTCTTAAACATATAAACAGTCTTCTAAACAAAGAAAAAAAATCCAGCAGGAAAAAAATCTATTGGTACCTTCCATTTACAGCAGTCGGCTCATTCTCATATCCAGAGTAACTTACAATAGTGTCATCACTAATAATATGATAGTATAGTAGGCCCGAGTCTAAGCACACCATTAAGATAGAACCCCGTCAGAGGGAATACACACAGTAAATAAATAGATGAAGAATTTGTGCTTTATCAGGTGCTTTGAACTGCCTAGATCATTTAAATCCTTCTTAAAGAGGAGAGTCTTTGGCCTGTTTGAAGATAGCGACAGACCTCTGTGTTCAGAAGTAGTGAGTCTGTGGTTATCTTTTTCTTTAGATAACCTAACACGTTTTCAGCATGAATGACAGTGTTTTAGTGTTTTTCTTTATTTACCCCGCCCACACACACAATAAAAGCTAGCTAGTTGTCCGAAGGCCAAGAAAAGAAACCTCTCTATTTTAAATTGTTATCATTATAGTTCTTACATATAAATGAAACGGAAGCATGAAATTAAGGCCTAAACAGAAATAATAATCGTCAGGTTCAGACACGGCGGTGTTTAGCTACAGTAACTAGGTTAGCTAGCTGGTTATCTAAGAGTTGCTAGCCTGTTAGTCACTTAGCTACCTGTGTGGTCCGATGTGGCCCTTGCGAAGCTGGGTTAAACCCCGAAGATGACTGCGATGATTCTTGCGACATTGCTAAATTAGCTAGCTGGCTAAGTCATAAGAAAAAAACACCATGTCCAGAAAACAACACAATGTTTAGACGTTAGTTTTAAAATGTACTGACTAATAAACAGTCTATGACATGACCTCCTCCAGAAAGGCAACTGAACCCCGGAAGTAAAATACTTCTTCACGCTACAGAAGTCTAACGTCCGGTTCAAGCTCCAAGAGTAGCGTGTATATCGCCACCTGTAATCGTAGTTGTCATCCTCATAATAATAATAGTAATAATAATGTTGATAATGATTGTGATAACAACAACAACAACAGTAACAATAATAATAATAACAGTGACGATGGTGGTTGTAGTAGTAATAATAATAATAATAATAATAATAATAATAATAATAATAATAATAATAATAATAATAATAATAATAATAATAATAATTGCATCTGTGGTCATTTTCACGGATGTTGAATTCGCAATGGTCATATCTGTTCCCCTCACACCGGAAGCCTCTACGAGACGTCTGAGAGTTGGGGGGCCGGTTCAATATTTTCGCTGTTCCTAGGGTTGCGCTCCTCTGGACTGAGATTGAATTTGTGATTCTTGGGTAACACGCGCACTCCGTTGGTACTGTCAGAAAAGAAAACAACAAGCTTATTATGTGTGACAATTACATTACTCAGACAGAAGATAAATGTATTCTGAAATAAATTAGCGAGCAGAGGTGGGTATTCCAGGTTCAGAAACTAAAAAAATCCATAATATGATTTTGTTCCAGCTCCCTGGATTCCATCGATTCCACGAACTAATTGCACATTCTGATCTGCGCTAATTACAAAATCCATCAAAATCCTGGCGAGGATTACTTTCTGAACCTGGGATACCCACATCTGCTATCTAGCACTAAGGACGTTGAAAGAACATTGGTTATTTTATTAGCTTACCCCATAGACTATGATTCTGTGCTAAGACGTATGAACGTAACTCGTGTCCTGTACAACGTCATGCTACCTACGTTTCCAAGTACGTTCAGCATCAGAAACTATCAGATACTTTGTTATGATGTACATCAGCGGTCAGAACAGAAACGGTTGCATAGGATTCCCTCCAGTTTTTATTTAGCTTGTAATTCAGCGCAAAGAAAAGTGTTTAAATTGACTCCTGTGTACGGATGCTGTAAAGCTGAGCAAAACAATCTTTTGGAGAAACTTTAACCCCAGTCCCAGGGCTGGAGAGAGGGCATTGGGGCTGTGCTCAACAACGACTTCAATAGGACACGTTCACCATTTAATGGCTATTCTGTCTTTGTTCCTTTATACCTAACACTTCACTTTGCATTTGAAACCCCCGCCCCTCAACCCCCACCACCACCACCACCACCTCCGGCCCCACGGGCCTCCCTCCGCCCCTGTCCCCTGTCTCGTACTTTTCCTCCATCAAGGTAATGCAAATAGTCTCTTTCAGTCTTTTGCAACAAGCATGTCCCTCATTTGCATGATTTTTACAATAAAAAAATTAGTTTACTAGACGGCAACGTGGGTGTTTTGAGGGGGAAAGTATATAATGTCTGTTTTAGATATTTCAATTTTTTCTGTGATTTCGCACCAAACCAAGGTGTTCAGGACATTTAATGTGTCTACATTAAATTGCATGTAGGTTCTCTCAGACAGTATTTAGGAGTTTTTCTCAGACAGTATGTAGAACTATCTTAATTAACACCAACATTTTCTTAAATTCCACATAAAAAAGAAGCACAAGAATGTAAAGACCAGACGAAATCTGACCAGAACGGTAAAGTTTTTGTCTCGTATCAAGTACGAGCGCTGAGGGCACAGATGTGATTTATGCCCCAAATAGCATGGTAAACCCTTCGTGCGTATGGATGACGGGCCGCGACCGTACAGGCCAGCAGGGCGGGGTTGAGGACTACAACCTGACAACCGCGCGCTCCTATAGGGCACGAGCACTGACGGTGCCGTTAGCTCGCCTTGCTCCAATCTGACGCACGGGGAGGTGGGTACGTTCGTCATCCGTCGAGTTTTTAGGTGTTTTAACCGACAGAAACACAACATAGTAAAAGCAAAACAAAAAAAACCACATAAATATGCACTAGGAGATCATTTCATTTGGATGTACCTTTGTGTTTGGTTAACGAAATCGTATAATACGTGGGAACTGGTTCTGGATAGAACAAGTCAACGGATTTTCAAAGCTAGCACGCGAGCTAAACTGACTAGGAAACCGTAGCCTCTCAGAAAGGTAAGAACGGCCGATTTTGAATAACCTCATACGTTTGACTTTACACACAGCAGTTTGCTGCCCAGTCACCTCCTCAGACGGTCCAGAACATACTTCAGATGTCGCTTACACTTTAAACCTAAAGATACAAAAAACCACAACTACACATACAAGTAGTTATACGAGTTCTTCTTGCTTTACGAATATGATTAGCTAGCTGGTGTTTTTCACGCGAATCCTTGAGGCTACTGTTTCTCACAGAAACTGCATGTCTAAACCGTTTTTTTGCTAATTAGCTTAGCAATGCTATATTAACGTTAAGATCGTTAGCCAGCCTGTGTCAGAGAGTAACCAGGTGATCTCACAACGTGCCTTCATCTAGTTTCTTAATGCTTGGCCAGCTAGTTATGTGTTGGCGACTCTTAAGCACTGAACTGGATGACTAGCCAACTCGTAAGAAAAAAAAAACACCTCACCGAATTCATTAGCTAGCTAGCTGATTAACCTACCTATGTTTATCACAGCTAACATGGTTAGGTAGCTGGTTAAATCCGTACGAAGTCATGTCCTGCACATTTGGCTTGGAAGTTAGTGAGCTAGCTATGTAGCTAACCCACTCTGGAGAAATGGCTTTGTTAGCTAATGTTTTGTTAAGACAGGCTTGGCTAACTAGTTGGCTAATAGAGGACTGTCTGTTACTTATGTGGCTAGCTAAATATATCTAAATACAGCTCGATGTTGGCTAACGCTAGCCATCAGTTTAGCTAGGATTTAGATCAAGGGTTTAGCGGGTTGTGCATTGCCTGATCTGTTGTGGTTATGGTTAGCTAGATGGCTCGCTAACTGACATAACAGCTTAAAAACGGAGCGACCAAATGCTCATCGTGATGTAAAGTTTATCTAGCTGTAAAATAGACTGTCATCGTGATTCCTCTGCATGCGCTGCAGGCGATGACCAACCAGACGTGACTTGAAATGTAGCTAAATAGTGATCCTTGGATCAGTGCACCATAGGAAGCGAGACGTTTAGCTAGAAGTCTGGGGGGTGCGACGAATGAGCCTAACGACATAATGAGATCTTTGTTTGCATTTGGTGTGTGTGTCTGTGTTATACGCCCTAGGCTGGACGTGCAATCTAGGCTGAAACTATGAGGTTTAATTTAGTTGATTGCTTTAATAATTTCTGCTTTGATAGAGAGGTCAAAATCATCTGTATTAAATGGCTGTATAAACGAGCCATTTCTTTCAGGACGTCCTGCTTCTGGTTTTAGGTGCACCAAAGTCCCCACCTGACCAGCTGTTAAAACGCACACCTGTGTCTTGTTGATGATCATGGACATTGACCAAAGTTCTCATACAGCAAATAAATGAACTTGCTACTGAGTTTGTCAGCATTCTGTTCTTGTTTTCTAAAGTTACCAGAAAAGCAGAGGAGCCAGGGAGACCTTTTCTAGTTTATCTTGATCAGTCAGAGGTGAGAGACAAACACACAGCTGGCAAAGCAAACAATTCAGTTACAATTTTTTGGCTGTTTGAACACAGCCTTGATGACCATTAATGCTCAGGCCCCTGTTTTACAAGATCAAGATTAGTCTTAAACCGAGACAGGAAAGGCAAATTTGGAGCAAGTTTACCGCTTGGTTTAAGACTTACTCTTGAATGATGCACATTAAACGTGTTCTGCAAAATGGATCGAACTAACTTAAAAACTTCTTAAAACTCTGACATTGTTGTTGTGACTTTGAAAATCACTTGCAGTGTCACTGACTATGAACGCTTCTTCTCCGTCTGGTATAAGATATGAATGTTGTCGGTTAATCTCCACCCAGTCCCCAAGGGATTAGCAGTATAAAACAATATACAATGTCTTGAAATTGCTCCATTTAACCAAATTGTGTTTCACAGTAGGTAATTCCTGTCACCAAGACAAATGTTGGCAGGTGCTGCTTTTTGAATGACTAAGGAATTCAATAACAAAATTGTGGGAACAATTTGATATCAAGAAGTGGAGGACGGGAAGAATGTGTTTGAGGGTCTGAGCCGCTGGTCCTTGTCTGTTCCTCTGATCACAACTTCTTAACACTTCACCATTCAGTATCTTCAGACTGGACAGTTTCCTGCCCTGTTTCCTTCAGTAATCACAATCTGAGCTGCTGGTTTATTTTTAAGGGTATAATTAACGCTAATGGTGCACATGTTACTTGCTGTTGTTGCTCAGTTCCCCACGGTTCAAAACGTATGGCACACAGACACTGAGCTACACCATACAGAAGCCCCCCCCCCCTTCACTCACTCACTCACTCACTCACTTTTACACACACACACACTCTCTGTCTGTCTGTCTCTCTCTCTCTCTCTCTCTCTCTCTCTCTCTCTCTCTCTCTCTCTCTCTCTCTGTGGTTGTCTGTGTCACTCTGCCCTTCTG
>JAOXYF010000018.1:26983912-26994917 GCA_028565775.1 Sternarchorhynchus goeldii
GTGTGTGTGTGTGTGTGTGTGTGTGTGTGTGTGTGTGTGTGTGTGTGTGTGTGTGTGTGTGTGTGTGTGTGAGACAGGGATTATCAGTTTGACACTGTGGTGCTGCTGAATCTGATCCTGTTTAAAGCTGCCGATTCATCCAGAGACATCTACGAGGCAGCCATGCAGTTACTTCAGGTAAGTTACTTCAGACATGCAGTTACTTCAGGTAAGTTACTTCAGACATGCAGTTACTTCACCTGCACCTACGTGTGCCTACATACATCCTTATAGAACTACCACACACTAATTCAAACACACAGCATCATGTGTTTCACATAATTCAGTTTAAAAGTTGCCCTCACGTATTGTGAAGTAGATTGTGTACTACTATGCACTACATCAATAAGTATGAAAGAAGTCTGGCTTGAGAAGGCCAGACGGAACCCAGCCTGGGTGGAGCAGGCAGTCACCTGACGGAGTTCTGATTACGCCTGTGTTAGATCTTGGAGCCGAAGCTGTTCCGCTACGCCCATAAGCTGGAGATCCAACGTGCTGATGGTGTTCTGACTCCACCCTCCCCACTGCCCCACCTGTACTCGGTCTCCTACTACCAGCTGAGTGAAGAACTTGCACGCACCTATCCAGAGCTCACCCTTCCCATCTTCTCAGGTGTATACAACACACACACACACACACACACACACACCTGTGCAAACATATACACTCTCTCTCTGTCTCTCTTCTCAGGTGCACACACGATAGACTATAGATAGATGATCTAGCTTTTAGCTGGACTATAGCTGTAAGATGTCCTGTTATCCTTCTTAAACTGACCAGATTTCTGTTCCTCTCATCGCAGAGGTGAGTCAGAGGATCCAAACGGCGCACCCTGGTGGTCGGCAGGTGATGCTACACTACCTGCTGCCCTGGATGAACAATGTGGAGTTGGTGGACTTCAAGCCGTCGGCACGGCGACAGGAGGAGCCCGAGGAAGAGGAGGGCCGTGAGCGTGAGATGATGATGAACAGTCGTCGCTGGCTCAGGGGAGAGGGCTGGGGGTCGCCCCAGGCAACCACCATGGTTCTCAACAACCTCATGTTCATGACTGCCAAGGTACACGCACACACACCTCTACAACATAATCCATACGTGTGGTGCACACACACACTTTTAAGCAATACACACTGTGAGTTGAAACTTAATGTTAGTGTTGTGTGTGTTATTTTATTTGAACATGCTCTGTAGTAAGGATAGAACTTATGCGTGTTTTGTGTGTTTCACCAGTACGGGGACGAGTTTGCGTGGTCAGAGATTGAGAATGTGTGGACCACTCTGGCTGACAGCTGGCCCAAAAATCTTAAGATCATCCTGCACTTCCTTATTAGCATGTCCGGAGTGAACAGCGAACCAAGCCTCTTGCCTTATGTGAGTGACGCCTTTCTTAACCAATCACATGCTGAGGTGTTTGCCATGGACAAGCAGCTACGACGTTAGCATCAAAGTTTTTGATAAACTGGAGTAATGCATCCGCAGATATGCAGATAACTCTGAGGTGTGGTCACAGCAGTCACTGCAGGTGGCCGTGCGTTACATAAACGTGGTGTTAACGTCAGGTGTGGTTATGCAGGTGAAGCGGGTGGTGGTCTACCTGGGCAGAGATAAGACCATGCAGCTTCTGGAGGAGCTGATGTGTGAGCTGGAGCACACTGACCCCGTGAGCTCAGCTGTCACTCACATGGACAACCCGCCCTACTACCGCATCACTTCCTCCTACAAAATGCCCTCGGTCACAGGTATGCGTCCTTAAAGACCTGCTCTCCGTGCTTCCACCCACCTTGCTCGGTGTTGTGAGTTTCCTTGATGATGAGCGGTTCTTCCTCTGCTATCAGGAACAGCATCTAGCAGTAACACTATGGTTCCTGGGCCTGACGGTCACCACGACAACAAGCTCAAGGATTCAAATATAGAGGATAAGTAAGGACTTTATAACTTCCCCTTTATAGTGCACAAACACACATGTATACTCCAGAACACCACCTGCCCTTTTAGACACGCATTCTAATGTGTGTGTGTGTGTGTGTGTGTGTGTGTGTGTGTACGCCTGCACAGTTATACCCATCTGGACATTTACAGTGGGCTCAACAGCAATCTGAACAGACAGCACCATCGTCTGGAGTCTCGTTACAGCAGCAGCTCTGGTGGTTCGTACGAGGAGGAGAAGAGTAAGAAACACACACACACACACACACACACACCCTGAACAAGATGGAACTGGAGATGAACATGTTTAGGCTGGTTTCATCAGTTCAGGTTTAAGCTCTGTCTCTCTCCTTCACTCTTGACCCAGGTGACTCTATGCCAGTCTACGCCAACTGGCGTCTGAAGGTTATGGACCACAACCGTCCCGAGCCCCTCCCCTTCCCCCCTACGGGAGGCTGCTGGTCTCCATTGGTTGACCATCTACCTGAGACCACCACACCTGGAGTCTCTCTTCACAGGTCTCATAAATCCATACTCGCCGTACCCTCGGGTAGATAAACAGGAGATCATGGTGGACATCCTTTAAATGCTTCCTCACCTCTGCAGGTGTAACATTGCAGTCATCTTGCTTACTGACCTAATTGTGGACCATGGAGTCAAAGTGGAATGGAGCACCTACCTCCATCTTCTGCTGCATGCCATTTTCATTGGTAATACATGTGCGCACACACACACACATGGATTTCTAGACAATTGCTCAGATGTATTCTGTCGTTTTGATTTGAGAAGTCACAGTGATCTGTGGAAATATTAGGTTTTAGGCCAAAAACCTGCTTCTGGTCTCTTAACGGTCTCTTTATTGGTCTCTCATCAAATAAAGTTTCTTTATTACTGTAGTAGTGTTGTATGAAACTCAGTAAATGTACACCGGATGCTCAGAAACATGATGCATTCACAGCTTTCAGGAGAAGGCATAATTTAACTAGCTTCTTCGCTAATACTAGCGGTTCCTCACAAACATAACCCAGGTATCTCCAGAAAGCTCAGACTTTCCTCTTCACAGTAGCAAGAGTAACACACACTCGGGCTTCAGCACTGCACATAGGAGTAACACACACTCGGGCTTCAGCACGGCACATAGGAGTAACACACACTCGGGCTTCAGCACTGCACATAGGAGTAACACACTCCTAGGCTTGTGTTGTACTTGTGTAAGATGTTATTGGCTCATGTGCGTCTCTGCAGGTTTTGACCACCAGCACCCTGAGGTCTATGAGCACTGCAAGCGCCTCTTGCTCCACCTGCTGGTGGTCCAGGGAACGAACAGCAGCGTGCATTCGCTGGCCTCCGTCCTGCTGCGGAACCGGGAGTTCCACGAGCCCAGAGTTCTGACTGTTAAACCGCCACCACAGGAGTTCAACCTCACAGGTCTGCGCGCCTTCGCACCTGCATAGAAATACTCGTGCCTTGCACCTTCTCACCTGTTAAACTGACAGGTTTACACTCCCTCCTTTTCTTCCTCCTGCGGTGTTTCTCCACCCCTTCCAGGCGTGGTGGAGCTGGTCCCAGACTACCAGCCGTCCCCGATGACTGACTCTGGCCTGAGTTCCAGCTCCACCTCCTCCAGCATCAGCCTGGGCGGCTCCGCCCTGCCCCACCTCCCGCCGGCGCTGCTCAACGAGGTGGACTTGTCCGCCGAACAGGACGAGAAGGTCAAAAACCTCATCGAGTTCATCAGCTCCAGGTAGGAGCTGTAGGCCCCGCCTCTCTGTGTGCACATGCAGTCTCTGCTCCTTCTTAGTGATTTTGTTGTTGATTTTGTTATTGTTTGTCATTTCTAATCTGGCTAAGGGATTTTTTTTTCCGCACAACAGTTTTATCGTTGTGTGTATACGATCCTGCTCCCGCTGGATGCAGCTGACGCAGTGTTTGTGGGTGATGGTCTAATATGGAAGAGTGTCTGTGCTCAGCCTTTGTGTCTTGTTTTGTGTTTGCAGCCTTGTCTAACTGGAGAGGGTATTGTTGTACTGTGTGTGTGTGTGTGTGTGTGTGTGTGAGCATGCCGTTTCCTATCTGTGTGGTGTAACTTGAGTGCGTCCACTGACGACGGTTGTCTCTTGTCGGTAGTTGCCCCCTCTGCCGTCGTGTGCCGTGTCTGACGTGCTTTTCCAAGTCTCCTCCCAGCGCTGACTCGCTGTCTGTTCTGATTGGCTGGCCTGTAGGAAGCGAGGTCCTCTCTGGAACCACGAGGACATGTCTCCCAAGAACCCCAACATCAAGAGCGCGGAGCAGCTTGGAGTGTTCCTCCGACACGTCGTCACCGTCTTCAAGCAGACGCAGTCAGGTGAGGTGGTGCTCCTGTGACCAGTCTGTTACATCCTGGTCTTTTTCCTCCTTCCTCGCGAGCTCCGGGGAGCTCGGAGCTTCTCGTGCTGGTAAACGGGCGGAGCTGAGTGGTGTGTGCTCGGTGGTGAGGTCTGACGCGTACGTGTGTGCGTTTTTTCTGTGGTCAGGCGTTCAACTCGAGCAGCTGCTCAGCGAGGTTGCCCTGCACACGGCCCTGTCCTGCTCCTCGCGGCACTACGCGGGACGCTCCTTCCAGATCTTCAGGGCGCTGAAGCAGCCTCTGACGGGCTCCACACTGCTGGATCTGCTCTCTCGCCTGGTGGAGACTGTGGGAGACCCTGGAGAGGAGGCCCAGGTAACGCCAGGCCAACCATACGAACACTGATGAAGAGAAAATGGGGTCTTTAATTCTATAAGTAACAAGAGCCGGTCCCTATTCACAGCCTTCCTCTCTGCCTCCTCTTCCTCACAGGGCTTTGTGATAGAGTTGCTGTTGACTCTGGAGGCTGGAATTGATACTCTGGCTGACAGCATGAAGAACTATGACCTGTTAACTGCACTGTCCCAGTAAGAGACACACACACACACACACACACACACACGCACACACACACCTGCTCCATGCCATACACGTTTAACCTTAATTAACCTCAAAGACAAAACGAATAAAAACGATGAATCAGAAACCCTGTGATCTCCAATCATCCCCAGGGCTTCGTCACACGACCCCGTTCTGGGGACCAAGTTTGCCAGCAACAGGAAGAGCACAGGGCAGCTGAACCTGAGCGTCGGCAGCCTGTTTCAGGGACACTACAGCCACGCTCGGAGCAGCTCGCTCCGCACCAGCCTCATCGGCGAGCGCAAGGGCGACCGTCGCCGTAGCAACACGCTCGACGTGGCCGACCGCCTGGGCGGCAGCCACGGCAACCTGGCCCGCACGCGCAGCTTATCCTCCCTGTGCGAGGGCGGAGTCCCGGGCGGAGGGGGAGGCGGGGGCGGAGGCGGGGAAGGGGGCGCGGCCGGCCTCGGAGAGGCGGGACCGCCGGTGGACCCCACCAACCTGCTGGCCACGGTCTTCTGGATTGCGGCGTCTCTGCTGGAGTCGGACTACGAGTTCGAGTACCTGCTGGCCCTGCGTCTGCTCAACAGGCTGCTGGCACAGCTGCCCCTGGAGAGGGCGGAGTGGCGTGAGCGGCTGGAGAAGGTGCAGGCCAAGCTGCGCTGGTACAACTTCCCCGGCCTGCTGCAGCTCTTCCTGAAGGGCTTCACCTCGGCCGCCACGCAAGAGCTTACCATCCACCTGCTCAGCAGGCTGATCAGCGTCTCGCGCCACACCCTGGTCGACCCCTCGCAGCTGGCAGGTGAGGGCGCGGGCGAGAACACGGCAGCGACGGGTCGTTCAGCTTTGCGTGCGGTCGTGATGGTTACGCTCGACTTGATTCAAGAACGCTTTCACTGTAATCTCTAAATATGGCAAATGGGTCAAATGTAGCACTGGGGAATGTAGTGTCCTGGGAAAACTACACACAATTCCTCACTACACGTGTGTGGTATGAATGCCTACATTTCTAAGAGAGTCTATAAGTTCGTCTGTGAAAGCAGCTTCCCTGAGTCAGAACTGCTTGTGGTTTCCTTGTCCAGTGTATCTATTAAATTCGTTCTCTTTTCCTCTGCGCTCCAGGGTTTCCTCTGAACGTTCTGTGCCTGCTCCCACATCTCATCCAACACTTCGACAGCCCGACGGTGTTCTGCAGGGAGATGGCAGATCGCATTGGCCGGGCGTGCGGCGGGGAGAAGTCGGCCACCCTCGCCAACCTGGCCCACATGATGAGCCTCTACTCCACCCACAGCTACTCACGCGACAGCACCAACTGGATCAACGTCGTCTGCCGATACCTGCACGACGCCTTCGCCGATATCACCTTCAGCTTGGTCACGTACCTGGCTGAGGTAATGAAGGCTTGTTTGTTTGTTTGTTTGTTTACTTAAGCAAGTATCGGGGGGGTAGACACACCTGTGTATTATTTTACGGGGTTGTGGTTAAACACACCTGTGTTGTGTTTTTTGGGGGTGGGGTCGACCTTTATATGTGTTTGCGTGGGGAGCAGGTCATTGTTGATGTGTAGTTATTTATTTTATTCCCTGCTTCTTTGAACATTTGTGTTTAGCTGCTAGAGAAGGGACTACCCAGCATGCAACAGTCCCTGCTGCAGATCATCTACAGTCTGCTGAGTCACATAGACCTGTCAGCCGCCCCTGTCAAGCAGTTCAACCTGGAGATTATGAAGATCATAGGCAAATACGTTCAGGTGAGTGTGAGTGTGTGTGTGTGTGAGTGTGTGTGTGTGTGTGAGTGTGTGTGTGTGTGAGTGTGTGTGTGTGTGAGTGAGTGAGGTGTGTGAGTGTGTGTGTGTGAGAGAGTGTGTCAGCACAGATGTGTGTGCCTGGCTGTGTGGGGTATCCCTCAGGGGTAGGTCTCGACGAGCTTTTGAAGCACTGCTGCCTTCTCCCTGAGTTTTACCCCTTGTGGTGATCCCCAGGGTAACACAGTGGGTAGAGAGAGTAGTGAATAATGTCCTCCTGCCTGAAGGCATAACTCTCCTCTTCCAGATGGAGGTGCTGTGTGTGTTTCCAGCTGAACCTTCTACAAAGTTCCTTTTTTAATATTTGTCGTATAAATGAGGCATTTTACAAACACTTCCTGTGTGTATTTGTGTGTGTGTGTGCGCGCACGCGCAGAGCCCGTACTGGAGGGAGGCCCAGAACATCCTGAAGCTGGTGGTGTCTCGCTCTGCCAGTCTGGCAGTGCCCGATGAGATGCAGCGCTCCAGCAGTGCTGAGTCATCGGGCTCGCCCGAGATCACCTTCACGCGCATCTTCAACAACGCCTCCAAGGAGCTGCCCGGCAAAACGCTCGACTTCCACTTCGACATCTCCGAGGTGCACATTTCTCTCTTCTCCTAAATGGCCTCTGGGTTGTACCTTCAGGAGCTGAGCACAGCAGCTCTAAACAGGCTTGGACTTTGTGGGCGTGGAGATCAGGGAAGGTCTGGCAAAAGGAGGGACGTCACCCTGGAGACCCATGAGCCTAGAAAGAAACACAAATAAGATGTGTATTTGTGTACACACACGCATCTTTTATATATATATATATATATATATTTTTTTTTTTTTTTTTTTAAAAGCCCGTTATCTGCTACTGCAGGTCCATTTGTAAATGCTGAGAAAGAAAATCTAAAGCCAGAATGACCTGAGTTGAATATTTCCATTCAGAACAGAGCAGCAGCACACAGGCTCTACGTCACACTGCCGATGTTCGTCCAGATTAGTGAAGGGCACTCTGACTCTTTTTAGTGAGTCAAATCAATCAAATGAGCTCATCAGTAAGAGTCAACTCTCTTTACTGAGTCATATCATTTGGATCAGCTCACCAATAAAAGTCGACTCTTTCCGCCTCCAAATGGCTCTTGATTTACTTGCAGTGAGTCATTTTCAAACATGCCAATATTAATTTTCAACACGGCTAATTTAGCTGTGAGAAACATTTCAGTATTATTGCAGGATTTGAAATTAAATCTGAAGTCAGATATGGTTGAAATTTCACTCAAGATACAGACTGCACTTGTGAGGGAGACACGGACGTGCTTTACTCAGCGGCACCAACCAACCAACCACAAAAGGCTGTGCTCTTTGCTAGTATCAACGGCCCTGCCGCTCAGACCCTCTCCACTGTACAACAGGAGGACTGTACCAGTACACACGGAGGGCGGGGGGGGTCAACACTAGACTTTCACCTACCTGCTCTGTGAATTAGTTTCTTCTGGGGTTTTTGTTGTTTTGTTTTTTCGTGTACTCCAAGGTTATATACTTAAATGCCTCGTTAGGCTCAATGGAATCAGTTCAGAACCAGGATTGGATCGTCTTTGTACTTTTGAACTTTCAGACGCCCATCATAGGACACAAGTATGGAGACCAGCGCAGTGCAGCAGGTCGTAACGGAAAACCACAGGTCATCGCCGTGACACGGAGCACCTCCTCAACATCTTCTGGGTCAAATTCCAACGGCCTGGTTCCGGTCAGCTGGAAGAGGCCACAGCTCTCTCAGGTGCAGTACACCTGAGCAGCAATGTACACTGTGATAACGAGCGGGTACACTGTGATAACGAGCGGGTACACTGTGATAACGAGCGGGTACACTGTGATAACGAGCTGAAACGCTCATTTCTAGTCAGGACTTTGCCATAATGCTCCATGTGTTTGTTTTCGTTCTGTTGTCTGATTCCAGAGGAGGACACGTGAGAAGCTGATGAACGTCTTGTCCCTGTGTGGACCAGAGACTGGCCTCCCTAAAAACCCCTCAGTAAGATCAACTAAATGAGTCTCGTTCTAATTTAAAAATAAGAACTTGTGAATATCATTTCTGTATTGCTCTCTGCATGCAACATAGACCTGTGTGCTGTTCTAGTTATCGATCATGCCTTCCTGCAGGTGGTGTTCTCCTCAAACGAAGACCTAGACGCTGGGGACCAACAGACCAGCCTCATCCCCACCGTGGAGGAAGTGACACGGGAAGAGGAAGTGCAGGCAGAGGACGCAGGAAGTGAGCAGCAGTTTGGTGTGTTCAAAGACTTTGACTTCCTGGATGTGGAGTTGGAGGATGCAGAGGTGAGGGCTTACCTCTTTTCCAAACTGTGTGTGTGTTTGTGTGTGTGTGTGTGTGTGTGTGTGCAGGAGATAAAGAGCGTCGGTAGGATTGAGAATTACTTTGAAAACTTGAATGTGTACGTCTACTAGGCCCCTCCCCATCTGTCTTCCAGCCCTGCCTCCTAACAAGTAGTCTTAGCATCAGAAACAAGCTAACGCCCGATATAACAGTAAAATAAGAAACTCTCCTGTGTGTTACTGTAACTGTTACCATCTTGGCGATCTTAGTAGTAGTTGTACTGCCAGTGGCATGTCACTGGTTTTTGACTCCGTTCCTGTCCCGTATCTAGAGAGTTTTGTCTGCCTTTGGAGAGCCGCTGTGGTATTTGGCCTCGTTTTATCTTGGGCTCTGTGTCTCGTTTTATCTTGGGCTCTGTGTCTCGTTTTATCTTGGGCTCTGTGTAATTCTTTCTTTTCATCTTACTTTTCTTCTGTTGTCATCCTCTGTTTACTTGTCTTTTTGTTTACCCTGTAATTGGTAAAATGTCGAAGGTCAGTGTTTGTCGTTGATGATGGTTGGTTGTCCACCATTGCTTTTGAACTGCACCTGTGACACGATGCACGTGGTCAAGCAGTGATTGACTGTTCGCCAGACCCTCCTCCTGGCTCTGATTGGTTGTTTTGATTCGGGGGCGCGGTGCAGATGACATTAGGACGACTAGGTGATGTCAGAAGAATCTGAACCTTTTCACAATTATCTGTCTCCTGTATTGATGCCAGCACACTGAGAGTTTTATCAAATCTGATTCTTTTTTATAAGGGTTCCCTGCTGCTGCGTTAACCTTCACAGCACGCACTGTTCTCTTTGGCTTCTGTCGTAACTGTCTAACACTGTTGTTCTTTCTTTTTTCTTGCCTTCAGGAGTTGCAGGTAAGTTTCTGTGTCTTAGCGGTTTTGCTTTAGTGACCAGTCGGATCCCTGACGGGCAAAAGACGTTTTTCACCCAGTCAAAACCAAGACAAAACATTTTCATTAAGCTCATTTAGATGCATGGGGTTTTTTGCACACTTCTTGGTTTACGTGCAATTTCAGTGTTTGTGCTTGAGTTGTGGTCGGCTGGTGTGTAAAAGCTCGTCGTTGGTTCTTGTGTTGATTCATATATTAGTGTTGATTTCATATATTAGTGTTCAATAAAGCACTTGACTGGCCTCATCAATCAAAATCAAACCATCAGAAGACATGAATGATTTGCCTTCGAGGCAGTGTTTTTTGTTTTTTTTGAAGTGAAAGACCCCACAAGTGGGTAAAACATGGCTGTGTTTGTAACCCGTTGTGAATCGTTTGGCTGATGTTTCACTCTCCTGGCTTCCAGGGCGAGAGCATGGACAACTTCAACTGGGGCGTGCGGCGGCGCTCCCTGGACAGTATGGACAAGGGCGACACACCGTCCCTGCAGGAGTGCCAGTACACCGGCAGCGTGCCCAGCCTCACCAACCAGGAGGACACAGACGAGTCGTCCGAGGAGGAGGTACTGAGCGCTAGCCAGATTCTCACCCGCTCCAACCTCGTAAGTGGCACCACCGACCCCTGCCCCACGCCCTCGTCGTCATGCCAGGCCAGCGTGGTGCGTCTGTACGCCCAGCTGGCCTGTAGATGCTGCCATGCCCCTCCTAGGGCTGGTTTAGACGCTTGCTTCTGCCGTGAGCCGCAACGCCAGTCGTGCTCGGTACAGCCCCCCCCAACCCCCCACCCCCCCTCGCTGCCCAGCCACGCCTACTGCCCACCTTCCCAGTGTACTTTTCCCAACCCATTCTCCCCCACCAATCTCCCCTTTTCATTGTGATTCACAGTTCTTTTTGGTTCTGGAGGTGAGTAGTGCTCCGGGTCCCACTGGACTTTTGCTTTTGGTTTTTTTTTTATTAGTGTTAGTTTTTTTTTTTTATCTTTGCTGATTCATTATTTAGCTGAAGGCATTGAATATATGAATATATGACCTGAACATGTGATTTCCTACCCCTACCCCCTCCCCACCCCACCCCCCTCCCACAAGAAC
>JAOXYF010000018.1:27043007-27060182 GCA_028565775.1 Sternarchorhynchus goeldii
CACAGACACACACACACAGCCAGACGCTTAGACACACACACACACAGACACACACACACAGCCAGACTCTTAGATACACACACACACACAGACACAGCCAGACGCTTAGATACACACACACACACACAGACACAGCCAGACGCTTAGATACACACACACACACAGACACAGCCAGACGCTTAGATGCACACACACACACACACACACAGCCAGACGCTTAGATACACACACACACACAGCCAGACGCTTAGATACACACACACACACACACACACAGCCAGACGCTTAGATACACACACACACACACACACAGCCAGACGCTTAGATACACACACACACACACAAAAACGAACACAGTCTAAGGAGAAGGAGGAGAGAGAGATGTACAGTATGTAAGAAATGACCCAGTACTGCCCAAGGGCACAATCAATACATCCATACATCAACACATCAGCTCATATCAGGAGCTCTGACACGATCCATCACATCGAACATCATCTAATCACCATGGAGATCACAGGTTAGGCACCAACCAGCCAGGGGCAACAGCTTTCTGCTCTCTTCGCATCCCACAAAATCAAATGAATGTTTCGCGCGAACTATATTAGCAATATAGTGTGATTAACACGGAACGCATGGCAATCGAACCCCTCAAGGACATAATTGTTGCTAATGAAAACTTTCGAGGAGCCTGAAACAGCAGCTTTTGGAAACGAGCATGTGCCAGTCTGGAGTGGAGCAAACACACGGAGGAACACACATGTTTCCAGGTGAGCACACACACACGGAGGAACACACACATACTCCAGGTGAGCGCACACACACAAACAGAGAAACACACGTTTCCAGGTGAGCACACACACACAGAGGAACACGCACATAGTCCAGGTGAGCGCACACACACAGAGGAACACTCACATGCTCCAGGTGAGCGCACGCACACACACGGAGGAACACACACATGCTCTGATGGTTTTGTTTAGGAACACAAAGACACATAAGACATGAATCCTGGCTTTGGTGCAGGCAGGACCGATTTCTACTCGCTGGTTGATCCAGGAAGTCATTACATGCTGGAGCAGGAGTTTGGCTGGGAAGTGCAGTGTGCAGATGACTGGGAAACGTGCCCCGCCAAGTGGAGAAAGTGGTTAATTAAGTCCTGAGATACAGTCGAAGGAGGGAGGGGTGGGTTCAGTGAGAGGAGAAATTAGGACCTGTGCATGTCTGTGTGTGTGTGTGTGTATGTGCGCGTGTGTGCGCGCGTGTTCATCACCTGACAAAATCCACCTGTCCAGTCTACATATAGATATACTCACAAAATGCTTGACCTTTCCCTACAGCACACACACACACTCCTGTCACACACACACACACACACACACACACACACACACACACACACACACACACACACACACACACACAGCAGACGAAGGGCAAGGATAACACTGTAGTCAATAAACGACCAGGGGTATTTACTCAGCCATTCATCTGGCCTTTCTTTCACTTAAACCTGGAGTTCATCGAGTGATTTGATTGGCCAGGGGAGATACAGCAGGTAATAGGAAAGTCAACCAATCAGTTTGATCATGCCACAAGTAACAAAAGGGGTTGCTGGGGAAACGGTTACAAAGAGGTAAAGCGAACTGAGGCAGCCCATAATAATCCACTGTGCGTCTCCTTGGCTCACCTGTATGCAGTCATACAGCCCTATTAAATGTCGATCGCCATTCTATAAAAGTCTCAAACAGAGGTGGAACTGAACTGGTCAGGCTGCCAAAGAAAACAAATGATCGAAAAAAACTTCAGTGATTCTTTCAGAAGAGCAGAGAGGAAATGTGTGTGCATGTCTTTGGTTACTCTCTCTACATACACTAACACACGTTCTCTCACAGACGCAGGTGTAAACAGACAGGCACGCATGCGTCACCGTGAAGATGGGGAGCAGGAGAGCTGTCAGTGGCAAAATTCTCCACCTAATTGTATATGATGACAGGTCGTGTGCAATCAATACCTGTAGGCCCCATTTGACCATATGATGTCACACACACACACGCACACACACATATATGCACGCAAATACACAGGAAGTGTCATTCAGTCTCTCAGGCTCACTCTTTCTGCATCACACACACACACACACGCACACACGTCAATACATTAGTCTTTTATGTCAACATGTATTTGTTCTAACTATTACTCGACTAAAGAGAAACGTTTGAACAACTCACTGAACCACTGAATGCTTATTACCGTAACAGATGAACGTAGGAGGAGCAGAGCAAGACAGACAAAAGCCTTCATCCTCCTCCTCTCCCTCCTCCTCACCTCTAGGTCATTATGAATCAGTCAGTTCTTTAGTCTTACCCAGCTGCACAGGCCTTCACATCACCTCCACCACACAGATTTGCCTGTCAGATGCAGGGCATGGGGAAAAAATCCCTGCTTGTGTATGTATGTGTGTGTGTGTGTGTGTGTGTGTGTGTGTGTTTTCTGTGCAGGAGTTCAGTTTTGCACCCAGCAGTATTTGGCTGTTGCCCTGAGGCTCAATATCCACAAAAGAGAAGAGAAGAGGGGAGAGAGAGAGAGAGAGAGAGAGAGAGAGAGAGAGATCATGCAGGCACAGTAATGTAGGGCAGCACGCCAGAGACACACTCATGCCAAGTTTCTCTTTCTCTCTTTCTCTCTTTTTCTATTACACACACACACAGACAGACAGACAGACAGACAGAGGCATCCGTGTGAGGTCATGAATAAAACCTGGGCTGTACTTGATTGATATCACTGTACTGTCTTCTGTAATACATAGTGCAGAAGGCTGCAATAGGGATGTAAGTCTCTACCACACCATCACATTCCTGGGTATACCAAGTGTCCCGCGCTGTCCCGCACACGCTGGATGAACTGTCCAGGCTCTGAGCCCAAAGGTTATGCCTTGCACATGCATGTGGGTATGGGTGTATGTACACACGTTGGTGCGTGTACACACGTTGGTGCGTGTACACACGTTGGTGTATGCTCAGTGAGGAGATTTTTCGATACTTCTAAAATGCAAAAGCGCAAGTTACATACAGAATTCTACTTCTTCCTCTTCTTATGATTCTAAAATAATTACTAGCAAAAATCAATGTTAAACCTCCCCACTGTTGTGTATGTGTTAGTGTGGGGGTGGATATTAAAAATGGAGATATGGAATGCAGTTGTATCATTTCATGACTGGGTTGGTTTTATAGAGTTATAGTGCACATGCACTGGTGACTAACGGCCTGCATTTAATTGGTTGCATTTCACTGATGCAACACTGATTTGTGCCTGTAATGACTGGGCGGTGGACTGTATCTCACACACACACACACACACACACACACACACACACACACACACACACACACACACACACACACACACGTTTACACATATATACAGGCACACTAACGAACACACACTAACATGCAAATATGCTTATACACAATTATATGAACACACACACTGCATGCTTTAATATGGCTATAGGAACCAAATAATGTGGTCTGGGCCTTCAGAGAATGAAATGACAGATTAACCTAAGAGACAGACAGAGAGACAGACAGAGAGAGAGAGGCCTTTGGTTCTCAGAACTCCATCTTCCTCTACATCTCTTTGCCTCCGTCTCTCTCACCCTTACCGTCTCTCTCGGTCTCTCTCTCACTGTCTCTCTATCCATGTCTCTCATTTGTCTCTCTCATCACACACCCCGCCCCCCCACACCCAGCCTCTCTCTGCCTCTCTTTCTCTCACTCTCCAATACAAACACATATTTCTATGCAAACGTGCATACGCGCACACACACACACACACACACTCACTCACTCACATAGAGCTGCATGTCAAAGAGTAGATAAAACAAGAAAAGAGAAGATGGAGAAAACACAACAGAAGCAGAACAGACAGACAGAGAGAGAGAGGGAGAGAGAGAGAGAGAGAGAGAGAGGGAGAGAGAGAGAGAGAGAGAGAGAGGGAGAGAGAGAGAGGGAGAGAGAGAGAGAGAGAGGGAGAGAGAGAGAGAGAGAGAGAGAGAGAGAGAGGATGTTACAGTGCAGCCTCATCACCAGCACCACCCTTCTGTAGGCCAAACTGAGAAGAGCCCTGGCAGAGTCTATCCCAGTCCACATCAGGCATCTGTCCAAATTAAAATGGACTACAAATCTCATGTTTTAGCTGGGTTTCACTATAAGATAGTATTTAGCTTAATTTAGTAGAGGCAAACATGCACACAGGCCTCTGGCTGTGGTTTTAACTACACACAGGTATCAGAGGAGCTCTGCTATCTTGATATAGTACAAGACCACTGACCACATCTTTCCCCAATCTGGAGCCGAATAAACTGCTCCTTTAATCTGGATTTACATGCAGATTAAGAAACAATGAAAGCAGACCGTTCTGATGTCGGAGGAAAGGACCGGAGCAGAACGACACCTGACTGCCTCTGTGCCGTAGATGGTTGCTAAGGACGGTGACGTTTACCTGGATATAGTGGATCTCAGAGTTATCATTTGAGGATCTTGTTTCCGTGACGACGGAGAGGGATTTAAGGTCACTGGAAAGACAGAGACTGCGGCAAGTCCCTGTGATCTATAGGTGTGTGTGTGTGTGAGAGAGAGACAGAGACAGAGAGAGTGTGTGAGAGAGACACACACACAGACAGAGAAAGAGACAGAAAAAGAGAGCTCTGTATTTGTTTGATCAACATTGGTATATGTCAGATACAACAAAACTGAATGAACAAAAAAAAGAAATAAAATGAACTAACAGTGAGTGATGTGAGAGAAGAAGACAACAGAGTGAACCGTACCTCCTTTAGCGTGGCTATCTTATACAGGCCATACGCGTAGAGCTCCACAAACCCACACGATCCACCTACCACCAGGATATTAAGTCTGCAGTGAACGCGGAACAAAATTAACCAAAACACACGGAGAATAAGATTCAGGAATATCCAATCAGGCGGGGACTCTCAGTACTGACCTCACCTCCCCCAAAAGGTTGGTGACTTCATCCGATTTCTCCTCACTGCAACAGAAAGCATAATGCATAAGGATATACACACACACACACACACGCTCACACATACAGAATGGTATAAAAACACCATAAACAACATTACCTGAATATTTTCGATGTGGTGCTGTAGCTGAAAACACACACACACACACACACACACAACACTTGACCACATAGCCACCAAAGCAACACTTTATTATGGTCTTACATGCTCTTAAAGAAACCAACCATTAAAACAGGGCAATAAGCATGACCTTAGAAGGATGAGAGGCAGTGCCTCCAAGCTGTGACCCAAACTGACCTCTTTGGTAAGGTTGGAAGCTTGGGCAGGAAGCGATTGGACTCGTCCTCAGACTCACTGAACACTGACAATGAGCTGTAAGGGAAGAAACAACACAAAGTACGAAATAACCTGCACTCAAACAGCCATAATTCATAACACATGCATAAGCACTGAATAAGATGTTTATAAAGCAATAATGGAACATTTATGAAAACTTTATGCCAGTAATCGCAAGACGACATACAATGTTTTATGAAAGAAATAACACTTTATTGACATAACGCATTCATTACGTATCATAAGTATTGAAACGTTTATAATTGTATACATGCTTAATTAGAACCAATGTCAGCACATTCCAGATGTCATGACATTTCATCGGTATTTTTCTATTTCATAACATTCCATGTAATAAATAGTTAAGCACACACACCTGCTGTCACTCTGTACCTCCATCCAGTGCATGCAGGACACAGGGACATCCACAGGAAACAGGTGGAGGATCTCCGCCTTCTCCGCGTCACACAGGACTACCTGCTTTGTGTCCCCCACGCTGAACGCCAAAACTGACCACATCATCAAACAAGCATGTCAGCTGTTACTGAAACAACTGTGTGTCTCAGGCACGTGTGTGAAGCGGCGTGGGTTAGCGTTAGCGGTGACTGCTCTTACTTTTGCCATCAGGCCTCCAGGCCAATGATGTAATCTCTTTTCCTGTGTTCTCATTGGGCGCTAAACTCCACACGCGCTGAAAATTGGCAAGACGGTGGAGCAGGAGCTGAAATTGGGGATTTGAAACAAATTAAACGTTTATTTCAAACTTCAGCTGTGTGCGCATACATCTGTGCGCTGAACATCTGTAGAATGGGACACACTAAACCACGTCAGACTGACAGCTGGATTTATCCAGGGTCTATGCATGTGTTGATCTTTAAATATGAAAGCAAAATATGGCAAAATCTGCTTCAGAACAGCAGCAGACATATAAAGAAACACAGAATCAATGGTGTGACCATGCCTTGCTTGAACAACCCGAGCTTTTTGCACATCAATAGAATAAATCACTCAGTCACCTCGCCTGCAGTGTTGGCCAAGGCGATGAGATCCCGCTTTGGAGACCAGGCCATGTAGATGACAGGATTCGGGAGCTGTTTCTCTCCCACTTGCCGGAAAGCGGGCATTATGAAGGCCTTGACTGAGTCTAAAGGTGATTAATAACATTGTAGCTAGATTAACAACACCTCAAACTACAGTTGTGAACAAATGTTTTGAGCATGGCATATAGGTTTTCACAAAATATGTTGCTTTAGTGTTTTTAGATCTTTCTGATACACTGAAATACAATTTTAAGAGTTTCATAAGTTTAACTTTTATTAACAAATAAATCAAGTTCATGCAAATATTTAGTGTTCAGGTTTCTTTTTCAAGACTTCAGACTTCTGCAATTCGCCTAATCAGTGTTTGGAGTTTATCATAATCTCGGACTCTAGCTATCATATCATTTCAGCTCCCTGTGTGTCTTTATAACTCCCGTCTATTACAGGTGCGATAGTTGTCTTCCGTACTGTCTCGATGTTTTAATATTAGAATCGACTGCCTCGATAACAGTATGATAAGTGCTGTCAGTTAATGTTGACTTCATTGAAGCAAACTAGCGCTGTGCAGAAAGCAAGCCTGAATCAAACACAATGAAAGCAGAAAAGGCAGAACGGTATATGAGAAAACAAACTCAATTTATATAGCATATAGATCATTTGCATAATTTATATGCAAATAAATTATAAATAAATTAGACTAGTTACCTAACGCTAGCTAGCTTAGCTAACCCAGATAGCTAACTTACGTACTCATCGACGTAGCATGTTAGCAAGCCCTCTGTGCTGTAAAAATGCACGTAGGTTCATATTTTAATACACAGTTTCCTTACTTTGGTACTTTAACAGTGGTCAACATTAAATGAGAGATTTGATCCTTAAATCCACAAGCAAGTTTTAGTGTTAGTTTTATGGGTGAAATCCGCTCATAGTATTATCCCAAGCGGTGCGCGGTGGCCTGACCAATCAAAATTCACTTTTACCCGCCAATGAAATGCTAGCAACGGAAACTCGAAGAGACAAAAAAGTAACGGGCTAAACGGCGAAACACTTAGGAATATTTCTTAGCTTTATGAGAAAAAAATACATTTGTAAACCTGTCCTGTACTATAGTAAACTACTTCCAAATTTAGGAAAAATATAAAAGTAAAAAAAAATTCTGTTAAAGTGAGTAAAATCTGTACTCGTGTAAAAGGTTACACAAAACTGAAGTCTTTCATTCAGAGGCAGGTTCATAACTGCAGGATTTGTGTATTGTAGGCTTATGACTAATTCATGCTAATAATGCTAATTTATGCACAATGCACACTGACAACGTCCAATACTTTTTTCAAGTTGTACTTGACTACTGGGGATATATATGTTCCCATGAAAGAATTTCAATTACGTTCTTTACATTTTTAGCAATTCTTAATGCAGTGATTGAGTCCTCAGCTAAACATAAAAACCAGAGGGTCTGACGCCAGTGATGTACGATGTTAGTCCGAGGTCTGTGGTTAGGCTGTGATAGGCCTGTGAAGTAAACATTCCTCTGGATCCAGTCAGCATCGCTTAGCTGTAATCAGTGGATTGTAGAGAAACGGGAATAGCTCAGTGCTGTCAGACCCCCAGGACTGAATGTGATAAGGGGCCTTAAATAGAACCTTGCTATACCCCAAGGCTCAGGGCTCTGACTGCACTCACGTTCAAACACATCTGCACCCAGTCAGGGCTCATAAACCCGCAGACAGGCTCACCTTTCCTTTTCTAAGTTTATCAGCTGATTTAAGGTCAGTTCATCCAAAGTCAGATTTCAGACATGTGACAATTAAACTGTAACTAGGTCAGTTTAAAGGGACACCACAGAGTGAAAGCTGAGGACGCAGATGGAGCGAGAGTATTAATCAGACAGCAGAAAGGAGGGGCAATAGCTCCTTTGAAAACAGATACATGTGCTGTATGTCACACAACATGCACTGGCCACTGTACTAAAGCAGTATGTTTAATAAGGGTAATGCTGTATTTAGTGAGTGAGCTGCTGCTGATGTACAGCGTGGGGCTACAAATAGCCCTTTTAAAAGAGCAAATGCTTGTTTTAAAACTGTGCTATTTCTCAGTATAAATGGTAATGTAAAGCAAACAAGAAAAGAGAATGACTCAGAGATCTTATTACAGTAGACAGGCTAACCAGGAGTGTACTACAGGAGTGTACTACAGGGGTGTACTACAGGAGTGTACTACAGGGGTGTACCATAGGAGTGAACCTGGAATACTGCAAGTAAAGTGCAAAGAAACTGGAATTTCCATCAAGAATTCAAAACAATGTAAACAGCAAATTCCATTAATCTTCATGTCACAATCATTAACATCTAAACCTGACAATTACATGTTAGGATGGACAAAGACTGTATTATTTACAGTACTGTGAACGAGCTGATTTTGTGTGAGTAAAGTGTGGTGTGTCACACCAACTCCTGGTGGCACTGCTGCATGTTTTTGGTGGTTGTGATATCTGATATCTGATATCTGATATTTCTCTTCATAATTGACAAATGATGGATTGATAAGATGATAAAACGTTGCATGCTGTCACCACCATACAAATACAAAATGCCTTGCACGTTTTTAGTGTGTTTTATTTACTTATGTGTGCATGCCTGCAAAACACATTTCCTCCCTCTCTGGACTGTAAAGTAGTGCATGTTTTTGTAGTGATATAGAGCCTCTGTGCAGCTTAAAGACATTTCTCCCTCTCTCTCTCTCTCTCTCTCTCTCTCTCTCTCTCTCTCTCTCTCTCTCTCTCTGTGAAACCTGAGCCAGGGGCCAAATTTAGCGTCAGTGGGAGAGTGGTCAGGGCCCCGGACAGATAGGACAGCACGCCACCCCACAGTCTCTGTGCCCCGGCTCGCTGTAGAGCGCTCCCACCAGCCACCGGAAAAAACAGGAGAGAAAAGGAAAAATACGAAAGTCAAACACCACACTGTTGGAAACAGACGCCTGGGTTTTGGCTCTCTGATACACGTTACTTCAGAAAAACTGGACCCCGGAACCTAGGACGGAGGTTTGTGGAAAAATACTGGAAGGTAATATAAAGCTTCTTTTATTAGGGTAAGAAATGAGATGCTCATTTAGTCTGTTGACTCTGCTGGCATCACATGCATTAATCATTACCTGCTCATGATTATTGGGTCAAATTAAGTCAAATTAAGTCTGAGTATAAAAGGTCTAGATTTGTTTATTTTGGGGTTTTCTTTCTGGAATTACATTGTTGGAAGTGATATATAATGATTTGTAAGTATTTAAATATTCAGAAATTCTTCTAATATCATCCATGGGAAAAAAAACAAGAAACAAACTGCCAATATTGTTAGAATTATTTTGCTTCAGAATTGTTGAACTGAATTAATTTTTACATTCTACGATGTAATTCTGCCAAGATGCTTTAATTTCCACATAAATGATACAGATAATGTCTAAAGTGCATGTGTGTGTGTGTGTGTGTGTGTGTGTGTGTGTGTGTGTGCATGCGCGTGCGTGTGTGTGTGTGTGTGTGTGTGTGGGGGTCTTTTCCTGTGTTAATGGGAGGAGCTTGAAGCTGTGAAACGTATCCCTCAGGGATTAAAAATAACAACAGCTGGCCTTCGAGTCACCATGACAGACAGAATATCAAACACACACACACACACACATACACACACATTTACCTTTACAATTAATACTTGCATGTATCTAACTATCTCAGAATTAGAATGCTGGTCTAAGAACAGTTTTTATTTTACCCTCTAATGATGACTTACTCTATCATGACTGAAAAGCTGATTCCACTACAGTATCTTTACATATGGCATTTGCTGCACACAGTATGGACCTTGATCTATATGATTAAATAAACGGGAGCTTATACATCCATTCACACGCGCGTACATTCACACGCGCGTACATTCCTAACATTCAGGACAAGCGCTGTCCTGAATGTAGCCCTCATAGGGAAGTTTTGGCTGCAGATGGATGTAACTCAGAAGTCCTGCTCTCCAGCTGCTGTCCCTCGCTTACATGGGTTCTCTCAGGGACATGAAATACAGTGGGAGAGAAGCAGACAGAATATCACACCATCGTCTCCTCCACACACACACACACACACACACTCAAGACACTGCTGAGGTGTTTATACCAATGTTTCACCAATGTGTGGTATGTTCAACCAAACACTTATCACTGCTTCACCATGAAAGTACTTTTTTACACAAGTGTTTGATTGGGAACATTAGGTGATCTAGAACCTGAAAACTACGGAAACTATATTACATATAAAGTATATACCTGCATAATTGGTTTGACAGGGATATAATTCCCAGCAGGAAGAGTCTGAGGTCGTTGCTCTGGTGTAGGAGATGCCTGTGATGAATGCTGTGTTAGCTGTTATGTGACTGTAGGGTCTCCTGGAGGGTTACTGGACCTTCTCTCAGCGTGGGGCTGGAATAACGGGCAAATCCTGCTGGGATATGTTGGGGAAAAGTCACAAGAAGTCAATGTCTGTCTGTCTGTTTCTTTCTTTCTTTCAACTAATAGCTGGTAGATGATATAAAATAACATGTGTGCCTGTGAACAAGCAGAAGTTTGTTTACACATCTGCTGGGAGGAATGTGTGTGTGTTTGTGCGTGTGTGCATTTGCATCCATGTGTGTGAGCATGTATGTGTGTGTTTTTGTGTGTATTTGTGTGTGTGTGTGTGTGTGTGTGTGTGTGTGTGTGCAGGGTGTAAAGAGAGAATGGTGAGGGATGGTTCTGAATACCAGCTGTTCCATGTTGTGATCGTGGAGTTCTTTAGTTAATGCCATCAGCTGTGTCCCCAAAGAATGTCTGAGTCATCATACCTCTTCCGCTTGCTTCTGTTTGATATTATCACAGCATGTGAATATGTGTCCAAAGACTGTCTGTTGTTCAGGACATATTCATTGTGGCTTTACTACAAACACATGCGTTTATTTAGAATGTCGTGTTAAAAATGTATTAAAAGTGTTGTTTAGTGGATATTTTGACAAAGAGGTGATTGAATTACAAAATACAAATATCACTAACCAATCATAGATGAGAGACCCTTAGTACACTGATAACACCTAGAGCTCGAACTGTGAAAGTTTAATACATTTAATGAAATGTTTATGTGTGTTTTGTGTGGATGTGTGTGTGTTTTGTGTTGATGTGTGTGTGTTTTGTGTGCGTTTTGTGTGGATGTGTGTGTGCAGGATGCAAGACGGGAGCTGGGCTGATACACTCCCCCTCTCTGTGTTTCTAAGAGAAGAGGCCTCCCCAAGGGGTGTGTCTCTGGAGGGGCCTGGGGGCGTGTTTTCAGAAGCGTCCTCTGATGGAGAAGTTTACCTGGACACCCTGGCAGAGTTTCAGGGAGGGGGTGGAGACTTTCTGGAACTCTCTGCCTTCCTGAGTCAGGATGAGTTTAACCGCAGTCTGGACCTGGCCCGAGAGGCAATGAGTGATGTGGATGACACCTGTGAGCTTACTGACCTGCCAGGCTCCGCCCCACTCCTTAAAACACCCCTTCCACTTGAACAGGGACTCCCCTCCGCCATCCAAAACTCCACCCCTGAGACCCTAGCAACAACAGAGCATTGGCCCACCCACCTGGAGAACAGAAGCACAGAGCTCCAGGATTCGGCCGAAGCGTCTGTGAAGGTGACGTCCAGTCAGAGCGTTCAGCTCAGCAAGCCCATTCCGGCCTGCGCCGCCCCCGGATCCCCAGCCTCGCCTGATAAACTCGCCTGCAACAAGTCCTCCGCACCCGTGTACAAGCAGGATCGGCCACGGCTGGTCCACAGAGGCCTGGAGCTGAACGAGCGGGCGGCCTCCACCACAGAGTTCTGCAGCCGAGCCGCTACCTTCATCGAGGAGCTCTCCTCCATCTTCAAAGGGTCCAGCCGCCTGGAGCGCCAAGCGGAGGACGACTCCTCCTCACCCGACAGCGGCTACCTGTCCCCGAAGAGCCAGCGTTCGGCAGCCCAGCTGGCCCAGGCATCTGCCTCGTCTTCTTCCTCGGGGCTCCGGCAGGGGGCAGCACCAGAGGGCCAGGTGGAAACGGAAGCAGACCTCTGTGAAAGCGAGCACCAGTCCAGCGGTGTCGGTGCAGATCGGACGCTGGCTCCACCACGGTTTACTCAAAAGTTGAAGAGCCAAGAAGTGGCGGAGGGGAGTCCCATTCATCTGGAATGCAGGGTGACGGGGAACCCCCAGCCCTTGGTCAGGTGAGTCTGCAACTACCTTATCACCTTGAAATTGTGGTACATTTGTGACTAGTAAACATCCAATCCTATTAATCCTCTTTGCTATTCAACACTGTAGCTGATATGTTGATGTTTGTGCTGATAATATCACCATTGGGCTAGATAGGGTTGTTGAAATGACTGTATTTCAGTGGACTGAGGACAGAACTCTGACGTGTTCCTCTGCTGTTACTAGAAGGTGCTGTCACAAACATCTATTTACGGAAGCATCGTTGAAAGGCGCTGATGGTACTCTGCCTCATCATTTCTCCTGAGGGATAAAAAATTGTCAAAATGTGAGCCGTGAGTGGCAAGCTTGTTTAAGGAGTTACCCTAACTCAGAATGGTTCCCCTGTCATACACAGCCAAAAATAAAACTGGCTGTCAAGAAATGGTTCCACTAGCAAGCTAATGTGGCTAACATAGAATGGGGGAACCAGGTGACCGAATTAACCAAAGACACAAACCAAAGTCTTTTATGGAACACTGTCAAATGGCACAAAGTTCTTAAATGTTATCTAGAAAGAGCTCTGTGGCAGTGAAACCTCAGAACACTGCTTAGTTGAGGAAATGCTCTACGCGTGTTGAGGTGGTACATCTCTGATATCAGTCATAACCCCGTGCACTCAGCACGCCCACAGACGTGACGTTAGACATTACACAGACAGCGTACTTGTAGATCAGTTTAATCTGTAGTGGCTGACATGGCCAAAGATGTATGTGTGTGGTAGCATTGTGTTTGAGAAGGATATCCCTGCTGTGGTGAATGTTTCTCCAGAAGGACCTAGTGTACACCAGGTCCCTGTGTGCTTTGTGGTCATGTGTGGATATACAGACTCCTCCACTGTGCTGCAGGAGAGTGAATATACTAAAATTACTGCCTCCCGTTTGATACAGAGCGGCAGTTCCAGTAGACAGGAAGTCATTAGACTGACTCTCAGTGGAAGTGCTCATACTAAAGCATGAAGTGGCAGTGGAACACAACACCTGTTCCAGAAGCTGCTTCATCCAGTGAAAACTTTTAGCTTTTAGATATTTTACAGCCATATCATGAGGTATGCTGGAGTATGCTGAGTCTTAAAGTAGGTCTTGCTGGAGCAGGGAAGATGGCTGTGTATTGAAGGCTGTGAGTCTACAGTATTACAGTTTGAATTGTGATGTGTTGATTCAGTCCACCAATAATCAGGGCCTTCATAAACTCTGAGTTAGAGGAAGGAAACACAAGCACACATAGGTTCCCCTGATCTCTACACAAACCCACATGGGTTCCCCTGATCTCTACACAAACACACATGGGTTCCCCTGATCTCTACACAAACTCACATGGGTTCCCCTGATCTCTACACAAACACACATCGGTTCCCCTGATCCCTACACAAACACACATGGGTTCCCCTGATCCCTACACAAACACACATGGTTCTGCACAGAGTAGCAAGTCAGGGGAGTGGAAAAGTCATCAACAATGTGCAGATTTCCAGAGAAACATTCGCTGCTGCTCTTCCCATCACCTGGAATTCTGTGTGTATTTGCAGCAGTAAGAATAAAGTAGAAAACCAAAAACCTGTGTTCTCTGCAGAGGCCCAAGGAGTAAGAGCAGCTCATGTATCTTCTCAATCTTCTCACACACATTCTCCGGCACCTTCTTCCTCAGGCCTTAAAAGCCTGTGATGTAGAAACAGACCTGATGGAGAATAATAAATAATGAGTATTTATTGTAGGATTGAGGAGGTTAGCAGGAAACTGCACCTCAAATTACATTTCTGGACCAGGATTTTATGGTAGTTAAATATACAGTTACTATATGTGATTAGACACTGTTGTTACACCTGGACTCTGGGAGAGGGGATGTGAGGAAGACTAATGTGTCTGTCCCTCTATGAATTTGATTTAATTTCAGAAAACCAGTAATTAAATAATCCTGGTTTAGATTTTGGGTCAGAGTTCCATGGGTGAAGACCTTTGCTGTAGAATTTACAGTAGAACTGAATTTTTTAGCACAAATCGTCATACTGGGTATCATCATATTCCTTAATTGAAAATGTTAGTAGGTTTTTTCAGATTTTTTAAATTTGAGTGTTTGGATCTGAGGACAAGTTGCAGCAAATATTGTAATAATCACAGTCATATTTCACTAAATTTACATACCTGAGCATTGTCAAATTAACATCCCTTGTAATACATCTGGAAACACCAGGGTCTCGTGGCCCAGTCGCTGTGCATGTGGGAGAAATGAGCCCATAATTGAAATTTAGTGGACTGGGACTTTGGGAGTTAGTGAGGGAAATTACAAGGGTAATTTGAGGCCATTTTCTGGCTCATGCTAAACAGGCTCAGTACAAGACAAGCAAATTTATTTGCATATTCTGTTTTCTTTCCAGCAGTGGTGGATTGATTGGTCAGTTTAACTTTGATTTGTTCTGATTGGTCAGTTCAGCTTTATTCTGTTCTAATGGAGATATTAAGATCCACAGGAAGATTGAGGTGGAATATGCATCTGATGATGAAGGCATCACCGTGGTAGTAGATGGTGGAGCAAACATCTGACGTACCATTTTTGTTTGTGTCTGTCCTCTTCCTCTCCATCTTCTCTCCATCCTGTTCTTTTCCTTTTCCCGCTCCCTCACTTGACCCCTCCCCTCCCCCTCCCTCTCTCTCTCTCTCTCTCTCTCTCTCTCTCTCTCTCTCTTTCTATCTCTCTGCCCCCTCACTCTCTGTGTGTAATTGAGTGTGTTCTTGCTGTATAAATAGTTCCAGTTAGGCTGAGAGGAGCCACTCGCTGGAATGTCAGCCATGCCATGACACGGCATTTTCCACAGCGTCCCATCCGCTCCACCTCTCCACACCTTCTTGGGCAATAAGTGAAGAGAGATGAGGAGATGAGTGGAGAGTAGAGGAGTGGGGAGGAGAGGAGGGTAACAGAGGAGAAGGGGGGGGAGGGGAGGAATAGGGCAGAGACATGGAAAGATGAGAGATGAGTGGAGAGGAGAGGGGGAATGGAAAAGAGGAACAGAGGGGAGAAGAGAGAGAAGAGGACAGAGTGGAAAAGAAGATAGAGGAGAGGAGAGGAGAGGAGAAGTGAGGGAGTAAATCTCCAAAGATCCAGTTGTTGTTATGAAAAGCTTGGATCTGGAACAACATGAAAGTTCTGGAAAAGATTCTGGAAAGAAAAGCAGTAGTATGTCACATGTGTATAAACGAACCTGACCATCACATAGACTAGCCTGTCCATCACATAGACCAGCCTGACCATCATATAGACCAGCCTGACCATCACATAGACCAGCCTGACCATCACATAGACCAGCCTGTCCATCACATAGACCAGCCTGACCATCATATAGACCAGCCTGACCATCACATAGACCAGCCTGACCATCATATAGACCAGCCTGACCATCACATAGACCAGCCTGTCCATCACATAGACCAGCCTGACCATCACATAGACATGCATTTGGCATTTCAGTTTGGAAAGAGCTCGCCTGTTAAATTAATGTCACTGTACCAGTGTTGAGAGATCCTGAGTCGTATATAAGACTACATTGTACACCTACCAGACTCTAGGTGGTGCTGCTTTCTAGCAGTTCATAGCTCCTCATTTTGAAGTGCCTCCTAAAGACAGTGTTAGAAAACATAAATCAGACATGAAAGTTTGAGAGCATATCTGAGAAAAGAAGACGCATGCAGCACAGAAGAGGTGTAGCTTTATAGGTGCTGAATCAACATAAACTTACAGGTGGGGTATGTGTGTCAAAAGCAATAGATAATGTATTTTAGTTATAATGAGCAATGTGGCTAAATGCATTTTACATTACAGTCCTCTAGGTGGCAGTGTTGCATTACCACAGTATAGATCCTGCCCTGTATTTGGTTTCCACATCCTCCATATTAGTTCTCCACAGGGTGAACGTAAAAGCCTCCTTTAGGAACGTGGACACAGCATCCTTCGGTTCTCTCTCTCTGAGTATGTCTTTGGGGTTGTAGCTGCACCAGACATGCAAAGCCAGTATGTTTGATACCTCAACAAACCAGTATGATACCTCAACAAACCAGTATGATACCTCAACAAACTTTCCATGAGAAGGTGTTCTAGAAAAAGAGAGAGACAGGACCATGAGAGACAGGACCATGAGAGACAGGATCATGAGAGACAGGACCATGAGAGACAGGACCATGAGAGACAGGACCATGAGAGACAGAACCATGAGAGACAGGATCATGAGACATACAACCATGAGAGACAGGACCATGAGAGACAGGACCATGAGAGACAGGACCATGAGAGACAGTATCATGAGAGACAGGACCATGCTCTCAGGACATGGGGTCTTGGAATATGACATGTAAAAATGAAAGTCAGCTTAGCTTCTGTTTTAAACATAGTTTCAGATAAACATGTACATGAAGTCTCACTCTCTCTCTCACTCTCTCTCTCTCTCTCTCTCTCTCTCTCTCTCTCTCTCTCTCTCTCACTCTCAATCTCTCTCTCTCTCTCTCTCTC
>JAOXYF010000018.1:27102506-27118897 GCA_028565775.1 Sternarchorhynchus goeldii
AGATGTGCTGAAGTCATTCAAAGCAAAGGCCTGTACACTTCCTACTGATTACTGACTGCTGTAACCTTCAGAACATTTAGTTGTAATCTCTGTACTACAGGCATTCTTCTCTAATTATATTTTTTGCAAATAAAAATTTGTTGATATACTTTTGGTTATTTTGTAAAACACTTCTAGTGGCACGGTGTACCCCTTACAAAAAAGTCCTTTATAAAAGTACATTATTTCTGAAAAAATCAAGTGCACGTACATTTCACTAATTTTGATCTGTGTATTTATATATAATTTAGTGAGCGAGCTTGCCTGTGTGTGTAAATAAAGAATTGGGTTATTAGCATGACTCTTTGCGTTGTACCTTAATCTTAAAGAAATATCAGCTGTTTTCACGCAGTATCTGTATAAACAGGTACAGCAGGCTGGAGCTCTGTAGCTCTGCGCTGTAATTATGTGTATTATACCTTGTCCCAATTATATAAAGTACTGTATACTGATGCCTGGAAGGGCAGTGGTGATATGATCAGACGTCACGAGGTTTGAGCAGTTTCACTCGTACCGCGCCTGCCATTCTGCCGGTGGAGCGAGCGCGCGGCTTTCTGTTTAGACGAAACTTCACCTGGACTGCGGGTCCGCCGTGAGCGGAGCTCATCTCTCTACGCCATTATGGGGTTATCTTCCAGTCTTCTGGATGAAAGCAAACTAAACTTCATAAAAGGTAAGCGAGGGTAAAAGCGAGAACACTTTTTTGCCCTTGAAGTAACGTAAACGTAGTGTGCTGCACTAAAGAGACGTAAACTGTACTTGGCGGCGCGCTACTTAATTGTGCACTTGAGACGTGTTCACGTGTGTGCGGGTGCGAGTAGCCGTGGTCGGAGACCGAGTAAGTTTACTCGGGGTCTGAACCGTAAACTAAATCAGTTTACTGCTAAAACAAACACGAGACGTGAGATGTCTGTTTCTTCAAAATGTAGGAAAAGGCATCGCGGTTAAGACAGTAATAAGACATTTTATTAATAATGCATTATATTTATATACCGCTTTTAAAGTACCCAAAGACATTAGGCTACATAGTTTATTTTTGAAAGCGTTATTACGGTTATGTTTACTGGATTTCTTTAGCGCTGCGGTAAATTAGGAATGACTGGGAAACTTTTTAACACATCAGTAAGAACTTAACATGATCACGTTAAATACATCAGGAGAGTTAGTCGTGTTCCTGTCATTAAGCCTCAGTGGTTCGCAAAACCTGAGAAGAACCAGAACTATCTGTGTCTCATGGCTTGTGTCTGCACATGGGTGAGGAACAAGAGACAGGTTGGCAGCAGGTGTTTACAGCAGTGAGAGGACATGTGCTCACTGAGACGGGCTGGGATTTCTGAGAAACTTTTGTCAAGGGATCCCCCATTGTCTGTGTGTGGCGTGTCTGATTTAGCCTGAGGCCCCTGCAGTAGTTCAGTGAGCTGATATAAGATCGGTAGTGGAACGTGGTAACTTGCTGTTAGTTGCTATGTTACATGTTGCACTGGTACCAGGGTTCAGTTGCTATGTTACATATTACACTGGTACAATGGTTCACCGTTCAGTTTCAATCAGAGCCAAAGGCAGAGCTGAGTGTCTGCCACATAGGCCTCTGCCCCTAATGGTACAGCCTTCTGCCCTGACACATCCACACTTCAGCCATGATCACACCCATGCCCACCAAGAGATCTGGACTTCACACCATGCCTTCACAGCAGAGGGCACACCTTTGACCATAGGTACACTCCTGATGACATCAACACACCACCTTGCTTCTGATACTATTTATGGTGAATTCAGCCTTGACCTTAGGTCACGTTGGTGGTAGATGTGCCCTCTGACCTCCAGAGAGACGAGCCCTCTGGTCTGTAATGGTTTAGTTAAGAATTCAAATGCTGATAACAGAAAGTTGGCTCATGGTCAGTTGTATTGTTTTACACCTTCCCTGTGTTTTTGTTAAAGGAAACAGTATCCCTAAAAGCGGAAAATCCATTTTTAGGCTCAAGAACAAAACTGAATTGCTCTTGTCACAAATGCACTTTGCCACAGAGACTTCATGTACTGTATGTTATTAAGCAACCTGTTATTTGGTTTTTGTTTAACCAGTTTTTGCTGAATGATTCATAGTATTCATGCATTAGTGTTCTGGAATTATCTTATGCTTCATCATTTTACTTTCAATCATGGCAGATGGGAGAGAGAAAGTGCTGGACACTACAGTAGAATATCTGGGACCATCTCCAGGGTCTAACCCTCACAGGGGTCATGGAAACTTCAACGGGAACGCGTGAAACCGTATGCACTCACGAATTTGGTTTCTTGTAAGCGAGCCAGAAACGTGGGTCTGAAGTTTAAATGTCCTTTACTGAAGTTTAAATGTCCTTTACTGAAGTTTAAATGTCCTTTACTGAAGTTTAAATGTCCTTTACTTCCCAAAACCAAAAATGTGATCCTCTACCCTTTTCTCATGACCTGCAAATTTCCTAAAGCTGAGTGAGATTTTACTGGCAGCGCTGATGACTCCAACAACTCCGACTGCTAGAGATGTCAGATTATGTCAGGAGCGTTGGAGAGTGGTGCTGGGAGGGAGAGATTATGCATTTTTAACACTTGTATATATTCCTAAAAATATAGTACATTTCTACACTGAGTGAGAGCATTCACTTCTCTGCAGTTATGCAAGGAATCCCAACCAAATCATCAAATCAAATCAAATGAAGGTTTATTTGTCACATCATGGCTCAATGCAGAGGTGTTCAATCCCAGGCCTGCAGGTCCAGGTTCTACAGGTGTTCAATCCCAGGCCTGCAGGTCCAGGTTCTACAGGTGTTCAATCTCAGTGGTGTGAATCACACGTCAGAGATCTGTTTAGGACATTGAGTGTTCTCAGCGTGAAGGTGAAGGGTGTGGGACACCAGTACAGGGCTCTGCCCTTGTGTGAGGTATGTCAGGACCAAACTGGCCCTGCCTGTCAGACGTGTATGCCTGATGTGGCCTGTCTGTTCGCAGCCGCTGGAATGCCAAACATCTCGAAACAATGAAACACAAATGTTCCCGGGTCCACACACCCATGCTCTCACTAACATAAACAAATACAAAAGCAGACGTACATTCTGCACACAGGACCTCGTTGTGCATCTGGAGATCAGCTCGTGCTGGACCTGGTACTGAAAGAGCTGGTTTTTATACACACATCTAAATATAACTGAAAAACTAACCATGTTCTGGGAAACACAGTTTAGGGCTCAAGAGTTGAATGTTTGAGCAATATAAAGGTAGTTTATATATCTCGTAGGTTATATAACTCCTATTTCATAGATTTATATATTTCATATTTAGACATATATTTGTAATCGTTTGCATTTGTTTGCATTTCTGCATACGCAGCAATCCCAACCAATCACAACCAATCCCAACCAATCACAACCAATCCCAACCAATCCCAACCAATCCTTTGGTCAGAGCAGATCATCCATGGAAAAGGTCACCTGACCCTACCAGGAGTAGATGTGTAAGAGGGACAGCAAATGAACAGACAAACAGCACAGAGTTTGTGAATGACAACAACAGACTACAGTCACCTTCCTCTTTCACTAATGTTTCTACGTACTTGGTTTTTAGCCGCCATTCTGTGGCGAATGGGGCTCTACAAAATACAATATAAATATAAGCTACCAGCACCACTTCTAGGGCTCTTCAAAGTGTTTATATTGCAAAGCACATCTCAGTAGTAAAATAAGGAAGAGTTTTACCCTGAGGTACATTCTTATTGGGTCCTCGGTTATGCTATTCTACCCCAGCTGAAATGATGTATGTCCTCTGACACATACATCTCTAACTCTGATGCTGTGGAGAGACACAGGGCAACGGCTGCGGTCTTGGCCTCATTCAGTCACCTGAGGAACTTCAGTGAAACCAAAACACATGCTGTTATTTCTGAGACTTATCTCAGAGTACAAGTTCACACAAAGAAAGAGAACTCAGCATGGAGCAGTGGGTGGAGCTTTGGAATGTTTGTGGGGGCGTGGTCTGTAAGGCATTGGCTAATCAGTGGCATGCCGTGTGTGTTGCAGGACGGGCACAGGCTGTGCTGGAGAGCTTCGCACCCATTTACAGGAAGCAGTACCTGCTGGCCTTCCTGTCACATGTTCACAATGAGCAGGTGCAGCATAAAGAGGAACACACCCAGCTCCTCAAACAGAGGGTAAGAGAGGGGGGACAGAGGGGTAAGAGGCAGGACAGAGGGGGACATTGATCATGCTCTCATGGCCCTGGGGCTCAAATCTGACTAAAGCTACTAATAATGACTCAGAAGGCAAAGATGTCTGTGTTTTCACATCCATCATTCAGTACTTTGTCTGATTACCCAGATGCCTTTGTGTGTCTGATTACCCAGGAGCCTCCACAGGAAGCAGATGTGCTCTACATGGGGAAAATGTTGCACTTTAACGACCACAGGAAGTGGAAGCAGAGGTTTGCAGTGGTGCGAGCCAGTTATTCCCTGGAGTGCCACGAAAGTTTTGAGGCAAGATTTCCATCTTCATCTCCAATGTGGTTGGTGCAGTATAGTGTAGTATAGTGTAGTATAGCATGGTATAATGTAATATAGTGTGGTATGGTGTAGTGTAATATAGTGTGGTATAGTGTGGTATGGTATAGTGTAATATAGTGTGGTATGGTATAGTGTAATATAGTGTGGTATAGTGTGGTATGGTATAGTGTGGTATGGTGTGGTATGGTATAGTGTAATATAGTGTGGTATGGTGTAGTGTAATATAGTGAGGTATGGTGTAGTGTAGTATTGTGTGGTATAGTGTAGTGTAGTATAGTGTGGTATGGTGTAGTGTAATATAGTGTGGTATGGTATAGTGTAATATAGTGTGGTATGGTATAGTGTAATATAGTGTGGTATGGTATAGTGTAATATAGTGTGGTATGGTGTAGTGTGTAACAGAGCTCTTAAGCCAGACTCTTAAGTCACTCTGGATAAGATGTGTACATCTCTCTCTGCAGTCATTTGAGAAGGGCACACCGCCACTATATCAGCTGCTGCCTACAGGGGGCACTATTTTCACCACAGAGGAGAAGTACATGGAAATGGTAAACAAGTTCTTTCCGGACACTAATAGTGAGTATGACCAAGGCTGTTTCCTGTTGTTCATGCTTGCATGGTAAGAGAAAACACAGTCAGTGAAACAGTGAAACACAGTGATACACAGTGATACACAGTGATACACAGTGGATCTAAAGTGTGTGAGCTGGCAGATGTTTCTGGTCTCAGGGTGCACTATTGAATAAGTGGTTCAGGGTAAGATTGCTGACCTCAGATCAGATTAGCATTTTACTAGAAATTAAATGTAGCAATTACAACTACATATGTGGGCAGTAGGTACCTCATTTCTGTATACATACTTTATATATCATTATATGGTTTTCTTTCTTTTTTGACAACAAATGTATTTATATGTATTTGTGAGACATACTCACACACATACAAACACACAAAAAACACGCTGTGGTACATTTACTGTTCCAAGTGTGCAAAAAGCAGTATGTTTGTATATATATAATATATAACTCCTTTGTGTGTTTTCGCGAACACAAGGCCCTTCTGGATCATTTAAAACCTTTGGCTCACACAAAACTGGAACATATCCAAAAACTAGCTTTCTCACAGGTCCTGTTCCTACCTTTGTCCTCATCTGGTGGCTGTATGGCTCTGGCAGAAGTGAGCAAGAACAAGCCTGCTAAGCGAGTTAGCGTTAGCTACAGCGGCCGCTAGTCATGCTTACCCTGATGGACCCTGACTACTGTGTCTCCTTCTGGCTAATGCTAGCAGTGTTATTCAGACAAGAATTTAGCCCTAGCACCTAGTACATAGCCCTTAGCCCTTAGCACCTAGCCCCTAGCACATAGCCCTTAGCACTTAGCACCTAGCCCTAGCACCTAACACATAGCCGTTAGCACTTAGCACCCAGCCCTAGTACCTAACACAGAGCATTAGCTTCTGTTTGGAAGAGACAGTGGATGTTTTTACTACAATCTACGCATTTTAAATGTTGTCCTTTCCTCTGTGATTGAGTACATTGTGTTTGATCAGTAGTATGATCAGTAGTAAGTAGTGTGTATCCCCATGGGCTTCTGTCATGTTGATGTGAAGAATTGAGTGTGAGATGCTCTCCTGCAGATGTGAAAGAGGACTTCGCTCCACCTGCCGATGCCCTTCCAGAGGACTTCCCAGTCTACTTGCGGCTGCCGTACCGGAGAGACTACTACTTCTGCTTCCCAGACGAGGACAAGCAAGCAGATTTCATCTCTATCTTATCTGACTGTATTCGCCACAAGAACCAAGGTGAGCAGGCAGCTGCTGTGCTGAACCACAGCTGTGTCTTCTCCAGAGAGGGGTGGTTGAGACTGGCCATTACCACCCTGATATGGTGGAGGTTTCCTTACTTGAGTGAGACTTCCACAAAACTAATCTCCAAGAGTTGTGAGCAAGATCGTGAGTTATGTTCTCAAACGAGCAGCTCTGATAACTCCAACAACTCCGAGCTCAGTGCTCATTTGAGTTATGACCGAGCTCCAGGCTTAGCCATGGCAAGGCAGGTTTATTCAGATAGGCATCATCTTAACCCTAGAAGAGGCAGTCCGAGGTGCTTTACTAATAAAGGCATTAAAAAACAATTGATTCAATTAGAAATGGTAAATTAAAATTCATTTAGTAGTTCATTGGTTTGAAAATTGTAAACGTTTTATTTCATTATTTACAAGATCAAAATGTAAAAAAGCAATACTAACATAGATTGGTATCATATAGATCCACCCGTCTTTAAAACTCCACCTCATCTTTACAGATCCACTCATGTTTACAGCTCCAAACCTTCTTTACAGCTCCACCCATCTTTATAGCTCCACCCCCTCTTTAAAGCTCCACCCCGTCTTTACAGCTCCATCCCGTTTTTCTCACTTATCCATTGTGTTCCCAGACTTCCTGAAGAAGAAGAACCCTGAGGTGCAGGCCTTCGTTAAAGCCGTGCAGTTCTACCGGCAGAACGAGGGTCACTATGAACTGTGGGACATGCTCATCGGCAGTGATGCTCGGGTAAGGGGTCTGGTTTCCACTAGCTGCACCACCTGGTCCTCTGGCTTTAGCACAGCTGCATATGGAGGGGCCAGAGGGACAAAAACATTGAGTTCCTTTCAGAAATGCATTGTGATTGTGGCCTGCAGATGCAATTTCGCCACTGCACACAGGCAACATAGTTTTGGGGGAAATAATCTGGAAAGGAATTTCAAACAATTTTACAGCTGATGGCAAAGATCCTGCTGGAGCGCAGCTCAAGAATTTTTTTTCTCCACTATTGGTCTCCCATCAGTATTTTCATGAGGCTATTATTGCATGAACAGTTTGGCCATTTAACTGATCCTGGAACAGTCATGCAGTGACTTGGGCAATACCTTTTCAACCATGGTCCATTTGATTATGTTGTTGTTTAGTAATACATGAACAACCAAACAAACCTCCCTAAACCAGTACACCAGCCTCTGCACTCCTCTCAGTGTTTTTATGTGTCTCACTGGAAACAAATTTGACCTGTAGCAAAGTGTATATTTCTATCTCTCCATCCTTCTATCTCTCCATCTTTTTCAGGGAGTCTCTTCAGCAGCTCAGTCTCTCTGACTTCTGACTTCTGTCTCAGTCTCTCTGACTTCTGTCTCAGTCTCTCTGACTTCTGTCTCAGTCTCTCTGACTTCTGTCTCAGTCTCTTTGAATGCTCTCTTAGTCTCCCTAACTTTTATCTAAGTCTCTGTGACTTCTGTCTCAGTTTCTCTGAATGCTGTCTCAGTCTCTCTGATTTCTGTCTCAGTCTCTCTGCATGCTGTCTCAGTCTCTCTGATTTCTGTCTCAGTCTCTCTGCATGCTGTCTCAGTCTTGCTGACTGCCTCAGGTTCGAGTAGAATCAGTCCCATTTTCTCAGTCCCATTTTTTGTCCCGAGAGTTTAGTGGACTTGTCTTTTTGATGAGGATGATAGTTGAGGTGTTCATCAGAATAACTCTTATAACTCTGGTTTTAATGTGTTGAATTGATCGGAATATGTGTGTGTGTGTGTGTGTGTGTGTGTGTGTTTAGGTGCTGGCCAATCTAACAATGGAGAGCTTACTGCCAACTCTTGAAAAAGACTTGCTGTCTCGTCTGAAGGCCAAGAAGACGGAGAAGAAGAGAATGTGGTTTGCTGTGAGTATGAAATTCATTTAGGTATTTATGAAAAAACAACCACTGTAAGGGTTCATTCTCTGCTGTCTATAAAGTGGCATCCCACGTGAGGCAGACGTGTCACTTTAAGGTCAGTACTATGGAAGATACACAATGTTCCGTGGTTTCAAATGTTATCCACGGTACATTACGATTGGTCTCTCCTCACAGTCATGTGACTCTAAAGCTGAGGCGCTTTCTGTCTTGCAGGCCGTAGAGGAGATGTACTACCTGGTGCAGCAGACGCTGATGGAGGGCTTGACCACCCTGAAGAAGGAGTGCAGAGAGGCAGCAGAAAAACACAGTGCACTCATGCGATCCGACATGGACCAGATCATGACCTCTAGGGCCTTTGTGGAGGCCAAGCTCAGAGGTAGGAGCCTAAAGATACCAAAAGATAGTGACTGTGTAAAAACCTTCCTATTCCAAACTAGAAGACGCAAGCATTTAATGCAGTCTTGGTAGACATGTCCCTGCTCACACAGATAAGAGCTGTAACGGAGAGCATCTTCTGACCTGTAGCTACAGTAGGTGAAGCGGCAAGCAGGTACTGCGTGGAGCAGGTGGAGCCCCACCTGCCAGCCCTGCTGGAGGAGGTGATGGGGCCCATCAGCCTGGGCTTCATGGAGGCACAGCAGCTGAGCAAGGCCATGATGGAGCGCCTGTGTCAGGGCTACCAGGAGGGCGTGACCCAGGAAGAGCTCCAGCAGGTGAGCCTGGAATCATATAGGTCACAGGGGTCGCAGGGGCCCACTCAACTGCCAAGGGCCCACACACTCGAGGAGGGAGGTGGTCTTCTTTTGGAAAAATTGCATTTTGATGTGGCATTTAATAAATTCACTCAAATGTGAGTGAGGTCAGAGGGTTTTCACTCAAATGTGAGTGAGGTCAGAGGGTTTTTAAAATGAGACGCGAAATGTCAACGAGAGCCGAATGCCGTCGATCCTCTATATGTTAAATACTCACTTCTGTTATAACTGTAGTATTGGGTGCAATGGGTTTCCTCCACTACTGACTTGTTACAAACTTGTACATGCAGACCTGCCCATAACAAAAATCAAGGTGCCTTTTGTTGACAGATTAAAAGAGATTCTCAATGAGTGCAGTGGGCTGTGTGATTCGCTGGGTGATTCGCTGTGTGATTCGCTGTGTGATTCGCTGGGTAATTCGCTGGGTGATTCGCTGTGTGATTCGCTGGGTGATTTGCTGTGTGATTCGCTGGGTGATTCACTGTGTGATTCACTGTGTGATTCGCTGGGTGATTCACTGGGTGCTTTGATGGAACCTCCTCGTTTCACCTCTAATAGGTGTGTTTTCTCTTCCAAGGCTTGGGAGGAAATACGAAGACCCGACCTCCAGAGCTGCTATGAGAAAGTCAGTGGACTGAAGGATCACATGCAGGAGCTTCAGCAGGGCTTCAGTTACCCCAGCAGCGAGAGGCTGGAGCAGGGCACGCAGATCGACATCGAACAGGTACTGGCTACATCTTACTACCCCCATCTACCTGCCCTGTCAGGCTTCAAACACTCAGCGTTCCAGGGATGAGTTTTGGTGGATGTAGTGATCCACTGAGACTTGGAACAGTCCAACAGATGAACAGCAGTACTGAAAAAAGTGGCAGTACTAAAGACTTGAACAGCAGTACTGAAAAAAGTGGCAGTACTAAAGACTTGAACAGCAGAACTGAAGACAGTAGCAGTGCTGAAGATTTGAACAGCAGTACTGAAAAGGGGGAAGTCCTGTTTTCCTTCCCTGTAGCAGTTCCTGGTGGAGGCTGCAGGTGTGACTAGCTGTGTTCAGTAGTCCTTCCTAGCTGTGTTCAGTAGTCCTTCCTCAGCTCCTGTATCTCTGCTATTACTGTGGAGAAAAGGAAAACTTCAGTATGAGTGTTACTGTCATGGACCTGTGGACTTAAACCATGATTGCTGTGTGTGTGTGTAGCTCGTGGACAATGTGACGTACACGTTTGAGCTCTTCCTGCACAAGGCTAAGGAGAAGAAAAGCAACATTGCAGATGCCATGGAGAAAGTCAAACACAGGGTGCTAAAGGTTGGTACAAGGACACACACACACACACTTTCATAAACAAAGTTCACATACTTTTGAATATAGCTGTACACATACCTAAACCTAAGGACTACCCATAATGTTGTTATGAATCATTTTGTATTGTTCATCTGACCTAAGGCAGTGAACAGTGTTATTCTGAATCGTTTTGTGTCCTTCAGCAATATGACTATGACAGCAGCACGGTGAGGAAGAGGATCTTCCAGGAGGCTCTGCTCAACATCACGCTACCCACCGTCAAAGCACATCTAGCTCCCACCTTCAAAAACGTATGATTATTTATGGGTGATTATTTACGGATGGTTATTTATGTCACACAAAACATGAATTGTAACTATTGATATACAGTATCTTACTTCTCCAAGTGAAAAACACTGGAAGAGTGTGGAACCCAGTCTCCTGGGCTTGTCTGAAGTGAATAGGTCAAAGTGCAAAGTGCAAAGACCAAATAAGGATCTTTGTTGAATAACTATAGTGTAAATTAAATAGTGTATGTTTGTGATCTGCCTCAAGAAAATTAACGCTGACCAAATCACTTTTAAGTTTTAATCTGCTGGTGTTTTTACCACATAGCATCTGCTACTACAGGGATTCTGGGGGAAAAAATAAAACATCAAAATTTATGAAATTTGAGAAACAAATGTGGAAAATAATAATGATATAGGCAGTGAGGGAGATGTCTGATAAATCTGTATTACACTTCACTGCTTATTAAACTTATGGCTTTCCAAAATTTCTTAAAACTGGTAAAATGCCAACTCATGTCAGTAACTCACAGAAGCTTAAAAAAAATAACCCTAAACAGATGGTATTTATTTAGCTACATCTCCTCATACTTTTAAACATCTACTGAGTTTAAACTAGAACACGTGAGCTGGTTTACTTGTGTTCTCCACTTATACCATCAACACATTTCTATCGCCCTTGTTCTCCTTTAGGTTTTAACTGCTCTTAGCTGTTGCTTTTAAACAGGAAAACCGTCTCTAAATGTAATTTAGCTACTTTACTTTATTGTGGTGACCAGTTTCTTAAACATGATGGCTGTGTGAGGTCAAATATTGACTTTTTCTTTGCTATCATACACAATGGACATCATCTGCAGGAGCTACCAACATTTGAACAGTACATCTTTGCTGATTATGTGAACTTCATCAATGTGGAGAATGTGTATGAAGACATCCTGCAGCAGATACTGGGAGGTGAAGTCAGTAAAGGTGAGTTACACAGAGTTGAAAACACAGCGTCTGTTATATTCTACTTCCACCACTTTAGCTGTACCACTTCTCTGATGTCTGGGTACGTTCTTGTTGACAGTTGTAAATGAGGCAGCCAGCATGAAGAAGTACAACCTGTTCACGGACTCCAGGTTCCAGTTCAGTGTGTCGAGCCTTCGCTTGGGGTCCATGTCCAGCAGCCCGGGCCACAGCAGCCCCTCCCCCGCCCTGGAACAGCTGCATGCCCAAGCCAGCCAGGAGCAGTGCCAGGCGAGCGGGTCACCTGGAGTGACAACCAGGGAATGTCATGGAATGGAAGAGAGGGTAGCCTCTATTCCCACAGGAACACCACCAGACCTGCCTGGCTCAGTGCCCACTGCTCCTGTGCAGCCGTTGGCTAACCCCATCCTGAGGGCACTTGAGACTGTAAACAGTAGGATGCAGATCCAGTCTAGTTCTACAGGAGGAGACACAGCACTTCCCAACGAAGCAGCGCAGAGCAACGAAACTGCAATCAGCCCCATCCCTGTCTCCATGGAAACGGAGATCGCTACACCCCGTAGTGTCAGTTCGGCCCTAGAAACTGCTTCATGTGACCTTTACAGAAAGGTCACAGTCACAGCACCCCCTACTGGAGGAGAGAAGAAGAGCAACCAGGCTGCAGAGGCCGAAGCCATGGTCGACGATCCCATCCCCCTTGTCGCCCCTGACAATGAGGTTAGAGACTTGGCCCCTTCTTTTGATGTGTCATGGATAAGAGACAATGAGGAAGTGAACAGCACACAGGAAGGTGACCAAGGCAATAAAATCATGGTTGTCCTTCCCAGACTCACTGATCCTGACGAGTCCGTCTTAGTGAAGTGTGAAGCCATCCCCGACGCCGAGGCCCGTGCAGAGGTCCAGGATGCCTCCCTGGCCCCCGAGGGCCTGAAGCCCAACCCCTCCTCCCCACCAGAGGGCTCCACTGAGACACGACCTGCGACCAAACCCCCTGACTGCATCAAGGACATCCGCGACCTGGTGGTGGAGGTCATTGAAGTGGAGGAGATGGTGCAGCGGTATCCTGACGATCGAGAGACATGAGCAGGCAGGCAGGAAGATCCAGCAACAAAAACCACAGGAGGAAACGTGCAGTGAGTGAGAGCAACAGAGTCGTCTCTGAATGACCAGGCAGAGTTTCTGAACGAATGGAGATTTACACACACGAGACAAAGAGAGTGTCTGAAAGGCCTTTACCTACTGCCATTACTTCAAGTCAAGTCAAGTAATTTTATTGTCAATTCTGCATACGTACAAGACATTCACTGAAGTGATGAAATGGGTTTTATTGTAATTACAGGATTTGAGAGTCCATTTAATGCCAGTGAAATGCTCGAACAAGGAAATCTGTTACAAAACTGATATATTCTATTTAAGCATATGTAAAGCTTACAGTCTACTTTAAAATGATGAGTATCTACAAAATAAAAATAAATGTATGTCCATGTACTGCTAGAAAATTGACCTTCTTTCTGAAACAAGAGAAAAGATCACTTGGAGGTTTTGTATACATTTACACATCAGCACAAACAATATTTTAAACGACACCGTTGTGGTTTTGTAGTTTCTTAAACCTTCACAGTTTAAGAAACAACCCTAAATGTTCCCTCCCTCAGCCTGAGCTCAGTCCTCTCTGATGGGGGGGTGCACTGCTGCCAGCTTGCAGAACGGGTTTCTCCAGGGTCTGGTTGAGTCACATAGTCTCCAGGGCTTCGTGTTTTAGTAGTCATCTGCACTCCATTGCTATGGTTCAACCCAAAACTGTACAGTCCCCCCCACACACACTCACACCAAAGTCAAAACCCCACAGCTAGTGAATTGACGTCACGTCTCGTCTTGTGAAAAGTGTGTGAAAGCACGAGATATCCGTCCGTGTGCAGGTGATAACGTTCAGATAAATAGTAGTGGAACTTATCTCTCTGCATTCCAGGCTGAAACCGCTGAAGGTGTTGCTGATTATCACCGATCAAGGGACACCTCTCTGAACAAGTAGCCCTGAAGCTCTGGGATGTGCTCACTACATGCCACTTTAAAATGCAAACAAGAATTTCAGTGAAACCAGCACAGGGTGGGTCAGACTCACGGTATAGTGATACTAAGGTGTGTTATCCACACAAATCTTTCACCAAACACTCCATGCTACATTCAAGAGTAAAGATGTCATTGAAGGTTAACTCTTTAAAACGTACTGAACAGAAAACAGCCCAGAGACAAGAAATGAACTTCTTCATATTTATTTTGGGTTTAATATTTTTATTTGGGTTTAATAGTTTTATTTGGGTTTAATAGTTTTATTTGGGTTTAATATTGCACCACAGAAATAAAAAGGCTTCATATATAAAACAGCAGTTAAGACTATCATCAGGAACCAGAAGAGAACATTTTGGTAATGAAATCCAACAGAATTAAGATAAATAACAAAAAATAAAACAACAAAAACAGTGTTAGACTGCACAGCAGTGGCACACACTCACACACACACACTCACACACACACACTCACACACACACACTCACACACACACACTCACACACACACACACACTCACACACACACACACACACACTCACACACACACACTCACACACACACACTCACACACTCACACACACACACTCACACACACACACACACACTCACACACTCACACACACACACTCACACTCACACACACTCACACACACTCACACACACACCTCTGTACAACAGAACAGCCCCCTGGGCTTTTTCTTACACAATAAATACACAGTTAAGGACACAGGTAATGTTTCAGCTTGGGGACACTGTTCCACAGATACTCACTTTGTGCAGTCTCTTAAGTTCAAGTTCCACTAATATATCTGGAGTGTTTCAGCGTGCTACATGTATATGTGTTTGTGTGTATATGCATTAATACAACAGTGAAGAGTGAGTAAAGACAAGCTGATCTAACAGAGCAGGAAGCGGCACTTGTTTTAAGCAGGATGTGATTTTCCCGGACACGTTTAATGTATGCGGTGTTGGTACAGGCCCAGCTGTTTACTCTGACCCGTCTGTGCCCAGTCCTGCTCTTAACACAACTGCTAAGCAAACGTATAACCAGAGATCAGCGTGTTTAAGATTCACTGCTGTTCAGACGCACGATCTGAGTGGCTCTAAGCTCTATATGACAGTCCAGAAAAACTACCCTACACTGTAGTGTACCACACAGTGAGCTTGAGGCAACACCTCAAGACAACACCTTTAACGAACCTCTGAAGCCAACCACATATTTGAAACATGCACAGAATAAACCCTCCTTTTGTGATATAACGTACTGCTTCTAAAATAAAGGCATTGTGGGATTTGTGGTCCCACCAAAGCCTGTCAGTCGTTACGAGTTCACTGCAGGTTACTGAATCAGAACTACACACTCAAAAGCAAGTGATGAGAGCATCCATCAAAGAGAAGAGAAAACGTGGGCCCTCGCACATCTTGGCCTGCAACATATTTGAACTGAAGATGGCGAGTGGTGTAAACACCAGCTGGAGTGGGGGGTGGGGGTGGTTGGAGGCTCGGGCAGGGCTCTAGCGTGAAGCTGAGAAGCTGTAGCAGTACTGCTCATCCGGACGGAAACCGTAGGCTGTAGCAGGTCGCATGGGAGCTCCCGCCCCCTGCCCAAACCCATCTGAGATAACACTGCAAGAACAGAGTGATGGACAGCAACGTGAGCCAATAGTACAGTAGTAGTTTTAATGTGAGTATGCCCTTCGCTTCAACCTTGTTTACATGGGTCACATGTACACTCACCGGCCACTTTATTAGGTACACCTGTCCAGCTGCTCGTTAACGCAGGTGTCGAATCAGCCAATCACAGGGCAGCAACTCAGTGCGTTTTGGCATGTAGACACGACCAAGACGATCTGCTACAGTTCAAACCGATGGGTTACAGCAGCAGAAGACCAACCCAGTACTAGCAAAGTGTAGCTAATAAAGTGGCCAGTGAGTGTAAATACAACATGCAAAACAGATTGGGTTATGAAAAACACAACAATTCAAATGTTTCAAGATGCTTTTATCAAGCCTGATATGTTTAAACTTTTGCATGTGAGGATCTTGGATCTACATGCGAGTCAGTGAGAAGTTACATATAAACTCTGGCACCACTAGATGGCACTCTAGCGCTGTTAAAACAGCCTAACGCAAAGATTCATATTTCATGCGGAGCCAGACGGTTAGCTTGTGGCAAATGGGAAACACGAATGAAAGAAAAATGAGGGAAGATAAATCAGGCTGCAGGATCTTCCACAAAAGATAAATAAATAAATAAATAAATAAATAAATAAATAAAAACCACACCCTGTCTGTGATTAGAGCATTCAGCCAGTGGGACTCTCATCATAATACTGTGCAGTTTCAAAGCTTCAATAAAACGTTACAGATACAAATCAGCCAATACTTCAACACATCAGTACTGCGTGAAGCCTCTGGGCGGTTGCCATGGCGCCTTGTGTTACAGTGTAATATTTACAGTGTTTAAAAAAGGGAACGGTTCAAACCCAGTTTTACTAACAGGATGAACAGGCAAAGGTGATGAGTGTGGTGTCTCCACCCCTCCACCCTCTCCATCTCCACCCCTCCATCTCCACCCCCCTCCACCTCAGTCTCAATCCTAGCTGGCCTCTCACTCTTCTTAAAATATGAGCTGTTTGCTTTGCCCCTAGCAGCTCCAATAACGGCATGTTGTTCTAAAGCCAAAATCACTTCCATGCGAATCATTTCCGTGTGTTGGTCCTTTTTCTTCTCTCGACCCAAGTGCCCCACCCCCCACAAACCCCCACCC